>CAIGRM010167454.1:0-12537 GCA_903798335.1 Fraxinus albicans
AAGATGCAAATTGATCAAATAAAAGAGAGAAAATTGATGAAGTAAGATATATAATTTGGGAAAAATCTATTTCAACAGAGTGAACCACTGAACCATTTACATAAAGCTGATGTGACAGTTTCCTTAGTCAAATATAGCAGCACGGTCAAAAATGCAAAATCTCATGAAAATATCACCACATTTGAATTTGAATCCCTACCCACTTTCTCTAAAATTTCCCTCACCCAATTTTCCCATTGTAAACTCACAATCCCCTCTCCCGACACTCCCCTCTCCTGATCTGCACCAATTTTTGGAATCTCGCCGGCGCATCTACGACCATTGTTTGTAAAAGACTCGCCTCTGGGATTTAGAAAGTCGCCTACTTTCTCCAGGTTAGTTTCTCCATTTTAGTAGGTAGCCCATGTTCGTTTTGAGCGTTCGTCTGCTATATTCTGCAAAATTACCCATACCCACCACCGACCAACGTTATCTCTGACAAACATTTGGGTTTTACTTGCTATTTCATAAATTACTTGGTATACTTGGTATTTTTCAGTGGCCTAGTTTCTCCATGCTAGTTTCGCCAGTGACAAACATTTCGGCCTTGAAAAGGTGTTTCGCCAGTGACAAACATTTCGTGTAGACAGCCGGGGCACATGTTATCAGATTGCCCCGAAAATAGAAGATGTCCAAACTGTGGCCAAGGCTATGTTAAATGATGGAGGTGGAAAAGCAAACCGATAACAAAGGTAGTTTGTTCCACCGTTGTACCCGCGACGTCTGTCGATCAAGTGGCATTACCAATGGTAGTGAACCCGTTGATGATTTGTCGCGTATATTGGAAACGTGTGCCAAAGGGAAACGAGGTTCGGAAGATGTTTTATAAACTTCGATGTAATGAGATGTAGCTCTAAATATTTTATCTTTAGTATTAATGGATGTACAAATGCTTGAATATTAATAGATGTACAAATTCTTACCAAGTAGAATTATTCTTATTCCTTCTATTTACATGTCCAGTAAGAAGCACATTTCATTAGCCAACATAATTCCATTACTCAAGTAAATATGTAAGAAGATTGATTATAATTTTTCAGAAAGTATGTTCCAAAGCATAGATAAATATCTGCAATTCCTTTTACTATGTTCCAAAAATATGGAGATTCATATTTTACAACAAAAAAGTTTCCTAAACCAGCCTCCCAACAACTACCGTCTGCTCAAAATGTACAAAAAGGAGCTATCCAACAAATTTACAAAAAAGGAAACTACCAACATAATAGGCTATCCAACAACTTACAGCTGCCCAACACAAAAGCTTAACAAAATAACCATCAAAAAATGCATTAATGCTCTCACTTCGTTGAGTGGTTGATATACCCGCCCAGAATGAAGTTTTCAAATAACATTGCACCCATCGAGATCTCTCCTTGTACAATCCATTCAACCAAGAATTTTCCACCAATTCGTAATCTTCCAACATCTTATTCCAACCTTTTTTAAATTCCTCACAACTTATCACATCGTACACCAACCTATGCACAACAGAAAGAACTTCTGACTTATGTCTGTGGCCACCCAATTTCTTAGGCAACTTTTTCAGAATATGCCACAAACACCATCTATGTTTTGTATTTGGAAACACAATTTCAATTGCATTTTGCATAGCTCGATCTTGATCTGTTATAATCCCATTTGGAGCTTTACCATACATACATTGAAGCCAGGTTCTAAATAGCCATACAAAAGTGCTTGTATCCTCAGATGAAACCAAACCATAACCAAGAAGAGTGAATTGCCCATGATGGTTTACTCCAACAAAAAGAGCGAAAGGCATTTCGTACTTGTTAGTCAAATACGTGGTGTAAAAAGTTATTACATCACCAAATTCCTTACATGCTTGTCTGCACCTGTTATCTGCCCAAAATACGTTCCTCAGATGGGAATTCTCATCCAAGTCTATACTAAAATAGAAGTCACGACTACTTGATTTCATCCTCGAAAAATAAGCTTGTACTGTAATAGCGTCTCCTTCACCAAGTCTTAAACGACGTACTCTGTCAATGAAATTTCTACGATACTTCTCAACACCTGAAATATTCTCGTAACCACTGGCTTCAACTACAGTTGAGTTAAAACTCTTGTGCAATGGTATACCAGGGATGTCATTTATTTCAAGTTGTCTTTTAACTCGTGCGCTGATTTGGCGATTACATCGATAGAGCCGTGATTTCGATGGGCTTGTTCTATGATTGTGCTCCAGATGAATCGTATTAATACGTCAAATTCCATTAAGTTCAAAGCATGCAGTCAATCTTCCTTTGCAACCAATTTGGATGGTTGGTTGAGGATTCAAAACTGCATTTTTTCCACTGTTTCGATGGCCTTCCCGACTGCACGTAAAGGTTACATAACGTACAACCCCGTCATCACCCTTCTTTGAATTTTTTTTCCTCACAGGAAAACCGACTTGGTAAGCGTAGTTTTTGTAAAACTCAAACACCTCTCCCTCATCCTTAAACTTCATTCCAACACTAGGCACAATGATATATGTTTCTTCACACGAGGTCATATCATTCAGATTGTCACGTTCGGATGAAATAACTTCCACATATCCTACATTTAAAAAAAAAAATTGATCAAAAACCAAGTAGAATAGTTTGGCACAAAATCATTGAAATTTGATCTTTATGAATTTTCAAAAGATACAACAAATAACTTTTATTCATCACACATTCGCTCAACTTTCCATCTCCAGAAGATTGCTCAAATAAGTTCTCTTCATCACATTTTACATGCTATATTCTGCACCACATAAAAGAAAAAGAGAAAATCTCACATACACAAACTATATTCTGCACCTCCGACACCCACACAAAAAACTCACATACACCGACCAACACCCACAAAAACACGCTGTGAAAAATTGAATATTTCAGCTGCGTTCTTCAAAAATAAAAGTTTGAAACTACAATATCACAGTAACCTCAAATGAAACGAAGGTTTATAGGTTCAAGAAAAAAAAATTAAGGCACAATATTCTGCACCTCTGTTGCAAGTAGGGTCGACTGCTTCACTATATTCTGCACCTCCGTCGCAAATAGGGTCGACAGCAATGGACAGTGGCAGGTACGCTTCGTCCACCATCGGGTCGACGATGCCGGAGTTGATGTTGTCGGCATCATGAAATGGGTTCTCAGAATGAATGGCGGGTTCCATGGGTTTCACTCATCTGTTGAATGTCAAAAAGGGGCTGAAATGAATGGCGGGTTCCGTGTGTTTTATTTTGTTCTGTTTTTTTTTATTTGGTATACGAGATTTTTCTTTGACATTTTGAATTTATCGCCACGTCAGCCACACTGTAAAATATTAGGTAAAATGGACGGTAAGTGTAGCACTACTCTATAATTTGTGGTGAGTAAAAGTAATTATTTTCGTTGTGATGTAAATGGTCAATAAAGGGGTGAGAAAAGTAAAAACTTACCAAAGACTAGTAAATCTTTCCTCTCTTCACCTATACTGGAGCTAATTTCTCGAAATTTCCTTTCTTGCATTCTTAAATTCTTGGTCTCTTGTTCCTCGTAACGTTTGTTGCAAGTTTTGACTAAAGAGAAAGCAAACTTTGAATGATACATTCTTGGTCTCTTGTTCCTCGTAACGTTTGTTGGAAGTTTTGACTAAAGAGAAAGCAAGCTGTGAATGATTATTTTTTTGAAATAGAAATCCATTTATTTTGTGTGCTTTTTCTACGTTATAAACGTAGAGGTTTGGAAAAATAAGAAAAGAAAAGAGAAGAAGAATCCGTTTTCTGTTTTCAATTTTTCAAAACAGTGAAAAAGCGTTCTCTTTCCTATTTTCGAAAATGTATTTTTGAAAATAAGTTAAAAATTTACAAAGAAAATCCAAAATGACAAATTTGTCGTTTTGGGTGTGTTCAATTATAATCAAGTAAAAAATTTTCGAAACGCGTTTTGGGTGTTTTCAAAACAATTTTTCAAAATGTCAAAACAAATATATTTTCAACAATCTCAAAATGGACACTCAAAACACAAAACCCAAAATGAATTCAAATTTGAAATACAAAGAGAACAGTCCCTAATGTTTTAGGTTCAAAAAAACATAAGGAATTATGCATTATTATCGATTCCGGAGATTGGTTGTTATGCATCTTGTTCTATGGTCTCACAAGCCGTAGTAGTTTTACAAGCAATTATTATTTTACAATAAGTGAGGAAATAAAGGTAAATTTTTACAACCAATGTGATTGTTCTGGTTTAAATTTTGTTGTTATAAATCAACTTCTGTTTTAATCAACTACTTTAATTTGATTTCATTCGAATACTTCCGTCCAATTATGTTGGGTAAATTGACGGTCCTCATTAATTTCACCATTCCACGTTAGCACCTAACGATTATGTACGAAGATCATAAATTTTCGATGCCGCATCATTAATTTCTAGTCTTGGAATTGAATGAAGTTATCTTAATTGAAATTAAATTAAAAAATAATTAATTGATTAAAATAACAAAATTATCTAATCAAAATCAAATTAAAGCGTACGTATCCAATTAACACTAAGTAAAAATATAAGTACCGCGAATGAAATTTAACCAGAAATATTGCCATGAATTATGCTACACAAACAAACTCAAGGACAGACTCAAAAACAGAAGGGACACGTGTTCATACATGAATGGACAGTTTAGAAAAATAAAAATTAAAAATCCACATATACACCGTCAAGTCAGTCATCCTGTACTTTATCTATATTTTAACCTTTTGATATGTTTATGTATATATTTCAGAAGTTGAAAGCAAAGTAGACCATTGTTCTTCTGTAACAGATTATTGCAAAAAACTGAATTTCCAATGTAATACAATATGGATTAACAACAAACAAAAAGATTTACAAAAACAAGGATCAATTATTTTATAGGTGGTGTAAAGTAAGTCCCGAAAAGCAAAATCTAATCGGCCTTTAATGAATTTGCAACATCGATGACAAAACGGTATTTAACATCAGACTTCTCGAGACGCTTCATTGCAGTGTTGATATAGTCCATGGAAATGATCTCGACATCTGCAAATATGTTGTGTTTTGCCGCAAAATCGACCATTTCTTGAGTCTCTTTTAATCCTCCAATTCCACTGCCACTTATTGACTTTCTACCTGTTAATACATTAGGTATGTTAGGCCATTATTTTCAAATCCAAACAAGTGAGAAACATCGACCGAATTGCTTACCAAAAATGAGAGGTAACATTGGCACCTCGAGTGGCTTTTCTGCGGCACCAACCATGATAAGATGTGAATGAGGCTTCAACAAATTTACCAAGGGTAGAAGGGGGTGAGCAACAGACACAGTATCAATGATTCCGTCCAACGTCCCAGCTGCAGCCTATTAACACATCACAAAAACTCAATGTTGAATCACCTCGACTAAAAGTTTGAGCTATTAAGAGTTGTAACATTTATTCATATATATTTCTCACCTCCATCGCCTCTTGATCACGGCTAACTAAGAATGAGTCTGCACCAAGACGTTCAATCGCTTCCTTCTTTTTATTAATAGATGTACTGATCACTGTCACGTTACTACCAAAAGCCTTAGCAAATTTTACAGCCACATGGCCAAGCCCACCAAGACCAACGACACCAATATTCAATCCGGGCTTGTCGAGTCCATAGTACTTCAAGGGGCTGTAAGTTGTAATCCCGGCACATAAGAGAGGAGCACCGGCATCAAGAGGCAAGCTCTCCGGCCAACGAATAACAAAGTGCTCGTCAGCAACAATTTTGTCGGAGTAACCTCCATATGTAACAGTGCCATCATTGTAACGCGCACTGTAGGTGAGTATAAATTTTGAACAATAATTCTCAAGATCGTTGGCACATTACACCAATATTCAATCCGGGCTTGTCCAGTCCATAGTACTTCAAGGGGCTGTAAGTTGTAATCCCGGCACATAAGAGAGGAGCACCGGCATCAAGAGGCAAGCTCTCCGGCCAACGAATAACAAAGTGCTCGTCAGCAACAATTTTGTCAGAGTAACCTCCATATGTAACAGTGCCATCATTGTAACGCGCACTGTAGGTGAGTATAAATTTTGAACAGTAATTCTCAAGATCGTTGGCACATTGGTCACACTCACGACATGATCCGACCATGCATCCAATTCCTACTTTGTCCCCGACCTTGACTTTCTCCACCTTGCTACCAACCTCTGTTACTATGCCCGTGATCTCGTGCCTGTAATAAACAGCCCGGTTCAACATATGCATTGGTTACTTTCGTCCTAGAAAAGATATGAAAATCGTATGTGCATAAATGGGAGAAAGAGGGGTGATCTTACCCAGGAACAACAGGAAACTGAGTTAAGCCCCATTCATTCTTGGCCATATGAAGATCCGAATGACAGACCCCACAATACAGAACCTTAACCTGCACATCACGCTCACCTGTGGCCCTGCAAAAGTACACCAAATTCTTCAAAATATAACCAACCATAAAATGCAAAAGTATTACGAAAATAAAGCCCAAAAACTAAAGAATCGCGATCTATACCTTCTGGAGAAGTTGAAAGGAGAAAAATGAGCAGACGGGTCTCTGGCAGCCCATCCAAAAGCTTTCACGGGGTGCTCTGTTTCTGGTAATTTTGCCATTTCTTTAGCTTTTCTGCAGTGAGAATATTTGAGCAAACTGAGAGAGAGGCAATAAGTTATGGGTTTCTCCACAAGTTGGTGTTTTGTATGGGGTTTTATAGAGATCAAGGATGAGTTTGAAAGTTTGACCCGTCTCTTGCAAATTACAAATTTGAACTTTTTTGTTTCCTACCTCGTATGTACCATTTCTTTGGATAAATATATTTATAATCTCGACCATACCAAGACATCTTACACGTGTGAATTGTCCGTTTGTTGGGTTGCATATACGTACATTGATCACTTGTTGTTAATATCTAAATAAAAAACAAGCGTATAAATTTCGTACGTTGGTCACTTGTTAATATCTAGATAAAAAAAAAGCCTATAAATGTTGACTCATTGAATTAATTATTTCTCAACTCTCACCACTAATTTTCCTGAAAATTTTCAATTGAATTTAAATCAAACTAATTACATATATAAATTATAGATCTGTTTATAGACACACGATTACATTTTAAAAGATACAAATTTGATCGGACGAAAGACGGAAAATTGATGACGTATTCACATATGAAGGAAGAAGTATATGTCCCGTTTGTCTCCAATTATTTCAAAACATTGTCTGTTACAATAAGATTTTCCACCACACATTCATCCAATAAAATATTATATATACAAATCAATAAAGTTACTTTAAATTTCAACCATACATTTTCAAAAAAATACTATTCATTACTTAATTTCTTCTACAATAATGAAAGACAAACACACATAATGTGTGGTGAATAAAAGTAATTATTTTTGTATTGTGATGCAAATGGTCAAAAAGGGGTGAGAAAAGTAAAAACTTGCCAGAGACTTGGAAATCTGTCCCCTCTTCACGGAAATTGTAGTTATTTTCTCGAATTTTTCTTTCTTGCATTCTTACTTCTTGGTCTCTTGTTCCTAACAACGTTTATTGCAAGTTTGACTACTCAGCAAACTTTAAATGATTATTTTTCGAAATAGAAATCCATTTATTTTGTGTGCTTTTTCTATATTGTTTAACATTTTTGAGTATTTTAATTTATATATAAATAAATTTATGTATAATAAGTCAAAAAGAAAGACTCCAAATTCACAACTATACCCTTTAGATTTCATTTTCCATTTGCACCATCACACAATGTCTTCTCGAATCCAATTTTCCCAAAATCAATCCGTCTAGGTGTGGGCCGTTAATAGGACTGGTTAGGTGGTAAGCGAATTTTCGTCCTTGTATAAGTTTGCCTTTTATGCCTCTTGTTTGCTATGATAAACACCGTTAGGAGGATTTGAAGTTACGGAAATGAATTCAGAAACGAGAACAAGAACGTCCTACGATGAATTGATCTCCATTTATCGCCTCAAAAGTATAATGAGGTCACGTCCATGATACTTCACGTATTCTCTACACCGAAAGAAATTTTTATTGAAAATAAAGAATGAAAGCGTCAAAATTCATTATATATAAGCACAGTAAAACATTCGTCTAAATAATACAATTTTCAGGACCAACTCGGTTGAGGTTACTAAATTAAGAACCTCCCTTAATGCATAAGATAATAAATTTATTTAAAATTCTATAGGATCCAATAAATATATAAAATAATAGCTACTTAAATACATGAAAATTTCGTACTACATATTCAAAAACTTTTTGCTTGAATACTTCTATTTTCTTAATTAAGCCTTTTATTAAAATATGCATCTAAGACGTACCTGGTTCGTAGACTCTTTTTTTGTTCGATCAGAATACAAAGTTTCATTGTTCATCTTGAGAACTTCCCGTTACTCATCTATAGGGAGAGTAGGTGCTATGTGACTTGGATATGCCGAGTCATCAAGCACTTGAATTACCTGACATGATGGGCTGTCAATGCCTGGGAAGTCCATTAACTCAGGTGGCATAAACTCCTTGAGAGTTATTGGAAACTTAGACACGAAATCCTCTTACTCTCAATACTCAATACCATCCCCGATTTTCTGCAATGCTTACTCTAGTATTTTGTTTCTTCATTTTAAAGAAAGTAATTAGTTTACTTACAAGTACAGCTACTTATAAAAGACATTTTTTAAGTAAACATTCGATAAATGATTATTTTCAATGTTCAAAATCAATATCTTCATCCCGATAGAATGAACTTGTGGATCAGAATCAATTGTTGACCTATGTTTTGATTATAACAAATAACTTATGTTTATCTCTAACTTAGTCTTTAAATTAACATGTTGACAAATTGAGTCAAAGCCATTGAACGAAATGTTGTCAATCAAGGAAGATCAAACAAAGATTGACCGAGCACTCATGAAGACAAGCTTTACGTTATTTCAAACTCGCTCCATATTGTCGAAGACTTTGTAACTAGATTTTTCTCGAGTCAGTTGTAAAGGTAAATCACTTTAAATCCTAGCAATGACACTTTCGAGCTTGAGTAATGGTTTTCTCGCACTTGACACAATTTACGAGACAAAAACGTTTGCACAAAATTATTCTTCAAAAGAAATTTTTTCCAACATATTTCTCGAAAATGATCAAACAAACTTATATTGAAAAATCAGGGAAAAACATTATTATTTACAAAAAAAACAAAAAGGAAAATGACCCAGAAACAATCTGGTCAACCGGACGTTCGGATGGCGAACCGGACGTCCGGTTCGCCAGCAACGATCACTTTTTTGACCGTTCTAACAAAGTGTTTTTAGCGGTAAGTTGGGTCATCCGGATGTCCGGTTGGTCGTCCAGTTGGACAGAGACTTTGGCGTTTTTCAACTGCTATAAATACTAACTCACCTACCATTTGTAAACACACTTTTTGAGCATCAAATTTGATAAACCTTGAACCTACACTCAATCTTGTACTCTTCATTTATTAAGAAGAGAAGTTTTTCACTTGTAAACTCATTTTGTATTGAGAGTCGTGTTGAGGTCCCAGAAAGCTCAACGTTGTAAAAGGATTGATGCTCCTTAGTTGTAAGTCACCAGAAGCGTTGTAAAGTGTTGGATTGCGCCATAAGTCAATCAACAGTGAAAAAGGTCTTGTTCGTGCAGGAGAGCTTGATAACGGGGGATGTTGATCATTTCATTGGATCGAACCTCCATAACATATCGTTTGCACTCTCATTCCCTTTTACTTAACGCATTTACTTCACGCAAATCTGTATTGTTCCACGTTGGTGTTTACTTGGGCTTAGATTATTCTCTATCATTTGCGTGTTCATTATATTAAAATTTTAAGTAATTAACAAAAAAGTTTTAATAACCAATTCACCACCCTCTTGGTTGGTCAATTTTGGGTTTTCATCAATATCTTCATCTAACTAAAATTTGCAAAATAATTACTTTTATGTACATACATATAAATTTTGGCCACAACCATCGTTTTTTATTTATAATTGTACATGTATCTAAGTTTAGAAAAATAATACTTGTACATTTCTAAGAATATAAAATTCTTTTAAATTAATAAACATTCATTTATGGATAAATGATAATTTATAACATACATTTGTTATTGTCTCTAAAGTACAAAGCGTTAAAAGATATATATAATAAATAAATACTTAATTATTTAATATGTACTTAACCCCCGTTTGGTAGGGATTAAAATAAGATTTTTAATAAATTTTGATAAAAGTTGATGAAATGCATGATTGAAAAGTTGTGGAACCCATAAAATATGTGATTAAAATTGATTGTTAATTTCGACTTAAATTAAAATCTGAATATCAATTGGTACCGGTCAACAACTTAATAATATATTCAGGTGCTGTGAAACACTTCTCATGATTTTCGTCAATTTTAATGGCACCTTTGTCAGCCCTTTTCTCTCTCCTAAAATAAAAATATTCAAAAAAAGAAGATATATTTATTTAATTATTTCTAGACCACAAGATACATTCATTATGATATTTTGAGTGAATATATTTTTCTCTGTATGGAAATGAAAACTCTCATTAAGTTAATTACGATTATAGACATTATCGATCTATTTATTAATACTTGATTATAGTCTAACACGTATAATTGATCAAATGTAACGAGCAGAGGTAACGGTCTTCGAATTGCGCTGAATATGGTCAAAAAGCGGTGAGAGACTCATAAATTCTCACCCACCCTAAGCCCCGTAATTCAAGTTGGTGCTATTTTGTCAATCGTTGGTCCTTTGTTTCTAAGAACCATTATTGCAAGTTTGAAGACTCAAAAAGAAGAGCAAACTTTGAATGATTAATTTTCAAAATAGAAATTTATTTATTCCTTGTGGGGTTTTCTATATTATTACTTGTTAATTTAGCTTTAATTATTTAGACTGAGGTAAAGTTTAGTTTTTAATTATTTTTGTCTATTTTTATCTATATAAATTAATACATTAGTGTACATGTTAAAAATAAAATTGAAAATGAAAATCTTCAAATTGACTATTATACCCTAACATTTCATTTTCCATTCGCCCCTTACAAAATGTATCTAGAATCCATTAATCCGCAAATCCATTAGTTAGCTGGGAAAGGGATTTTCCGTCTTGATTTTGTGCCACCAAAATGTATAGAAAAATTAAGTAATTACAAGTGGGAACATATTATATTCCAGCGTGCGAAACACTATAATTTCGTCAACTTTAATGGTGCCGGCTGCCTTTTCAAAAATTTTTGGAATACAATTGGAACTTTCCAGAAAAAATAATTATAAATTTCATTATGCGAAATTGTATAAGAGACGTAATAATTAAATTAATTTTTTATACATGTCTTGACTTGGTCAAATGAGTTTTTTCATCGAAGCCAACACAGAAGGTCGACCCAAAACCACACATATAGGTCGGCCCATGAGATATGTCATCCGAAAGTATAATCATAACATGATTGAAAAGGTGCCACCTGAATGACGACACCTCTCGCAGCAATCAATCAAAGCAGAGTCACGATAACTTAAGGTGTGATGATAATCCATTACAATCGAACTTTTCAGCCAATTGAATCTCTCCAAAACGGTCACTTTTTTGAGATTTTTTCAAAAGCCATCGTTGTAGTAGGTGTGGCGTGATGTTGTGAAGTCGAAATGGGTGGTCCGCGACGGTGGGAACCACTATTGGCGTTGAAATTGACGGAGAAAGGCAATGTGTGTCCACATTACCAGCTACATTTTTGGTTGATTTTGACCATATAAATATGTTGTTTGTTCAATTGATTTATGGGAAAGTGTTTGGGGGTTGATGGTAGCTGTTTGTGGTGTGAGCTCTAGCTCCGGCATTATAGGTGGCGGTTGGATGGTGGTTAGCTAGATGGAGGTCGACAGTTCCATTTTTTCCATTTTATTTTATTTTATTTTTTTTGGTTGGGGTGGGATGGACGGGAGAGGATGGAGTTTTTTTTTTTAATTATTTTTTTGTGACTCATTTGTAATATTTGAAAAAATTGGGCCTATTGTTGCAATTAGTTTTTTTTATTTAAATAAGAGGTATTTGTTATTTCACGTATTTTTATAGAAAAAAATGGATAAAAATTGAAAAAATAGATGTTTTCCACAATAAGATGTGAAAATAAGGGTGAGAATGTAAAAAATTAAAACATATGAAAGTTTTGCACACTAAAAACTAAACATAATGACGTTTTGTATTTTAAGATTTGAATTCATTTTGAGTTTTGCATGTTGAATGTTTATTTTGAAATTGTTGAAAATGTGTTTTTTTTTGACATTTTGAAATTTTGGCTTGATTATAATTGAAAACGCTAAAAAAGACAAATTTGTCGTTTTGTGTTTTTTTTGTAAATTTTTAACTTGTATTCAAAAATGCGTTTTCGAAAATAGGAAAGAGAACGTGCTTTCATTGTTTTGAAAAATCGAAAATAGAAAACAGTTTAAAAATGGTAAATAGAACAGACTCTT
>CAIGRM010167458.1:0-13450 GCA_903798335.1 Fraxinus albicans
TAAAATTCGGATTTTGGCTATAAAGTTCGGCTTGTGAACTTATTTTGATCATTGCGTGATATAATAAAATTCTCTAAACTTCATAAACGTTTTCTCTGTATTTTTTCGGCATTAATTTTATGTTTTTCCATGTGAATTTGCTGGTAGAACTAGCCTGCAGAATAATCACTATTCTGCCCGACGTCAACATCTTATGTATTATAGAGAATGTCTTTAAATTTAAGGTGTCAAAATTTTTATGTACTCCAATAATTCTCTCAATATTGGCGATTCATTTTACTTTTCTTAAGAAACATTTATTTATCTCTCCTCATATTTTATTTAATATAATTTTTTTGATTAATAGCAAAAAAAAACCCCTTACAAATGTTCGATATACCCCTACCTATTGAAAGTCGCAGAAAATTCCATGTTTGAAATATTTTGTGTGAAAAACCTCTACCATCAAGATCCATCAGTTTTACCGTTAAAAACAATAAAAAAATGCCAAAATTAAAAATAATAATTATAATTTTAGTACCCAAATTCTTTATTTTTGAACAAAATAAATTCAATTTTTTTTATATGTGCTACTCAAAATCCAGTTGGATATCAAGGTAAAAGTGAAAGTCAGAAAAGTGAAACAAAGAAGCTCAGATTTAGTGTTGCTTGTGATGGCCTTAAAATTTCAGTCCCCACTGGAATAGCAGCCTGGTGGCGAAAACCACCGGTGACAAGTGCAAGCTTGATCCAAGAATCAAGATTATCAAGTGGACTGTTTGAAGAAAACTTCCCATCGGAAATTCAATCACACCAGCGCGTCTAATTCAAGTGCAAGCTTGACAATCACTGAATCAAGATCTGTTTGAAGGAAATTACTTTTACTCAAAGCATAATAATTGTTTTATTTTAGTTTTTTTGGTGTGAAGTTTTGTTGCTTGGATTTGATTTAATTCCATCCTCATTTTTTTTTTTACTTAATTTCGGGTATATGAATATTCATAGGATATAAAATTTTTAGGTTGATGTTTGGACATGTTTAGGGCATCTAGATTAGGGCTAACCGTTGGTGGTGATACTCGACCATGGGTGTTCCTCAGGGGCGGAAGCAGACCTTAAAAGTTGGGGGGGCACAATCGAACTTAGAAAGAAGGTAGGAGAAATTTTACAATCGAAAATTTACGTCCAAAAAAATCATATCATGTGTAATTGTACATCCGAAAATTTACATGGGATGACTTTTTCGGATGTAAAATTTCGAAAATTTTTTATATTGTATTTCATATAAAATTTCCTAATAAAATGATGAAAATTACATTGAGAAATTTGTATCGCAAAAATAATAAATGTTAATGAAATAATTGAATTTTTTAAAAAAAGTGAGTTAGACGTCTTTTTAAGACTCACGTTTAACATATTTTTAACTATTTATGATAATTGTTTGGACTATTCGATATATCCAGAATATAGTTCTCGAAATAAGTTTTGAGATAACATAAGTAATTTTGTAAATTCGATTAGCGTATGATCGTCGAAAAATTTTTAAAATTAGTATGTTATTCAAAATTCAAATTTATTGTGATTTTGCCCCTATTTGATGGAGATTAAAATCGAATTTTTAGTAAATTTTGATAAAAGTTAAACAATTATAGATTTCATGAAATATGTTATTAAAATTAATTGTTAACTTTGATTTAAATTAAAATTTAGATTTCAATCGATACCAAACATGATTTTATTAAAAAAAAAAATTCAAAAGTTGGAATTAATTGTTAATTTTGATTTAGATTAAAATTTAGATTTCAATCGATACCAAACATGATTTTAAAAAAAAAAAAAAAATCTCAAAAGTTGGGGGGGTTCCCTCCCCCAGGACCCCCCAAGACCCCCCCAGGTCCGCCCATGGTGTCCCAGGAAGTAGGATTGCTGACTAGAAAAGCGTTCTCCAGTTTGCTATTTTGGCTTGAAATTGTAGCTATTTTCGATAGATTTTATGATCACAATGGAATTGAAGTTGCAAGGGGGAGTGCGGAGAGGCTGGTGGTGATTGGGTATAGTGGCCTTGGTGGCTGAAAGGTGGTGTTTTGAGTCTCCATAGTTGGCGGCTATAATGGGTTTATCAATCTTCAGACGTCTCACAATGAATGTCGTTAGTTGCAAATATGTAGTCTAAATAGAATCTCTTATTGCACAATGTACAAAAAAATATAAGAGCTGCACAAAATTAAAAGGATTGATGATCGCCTCTTTTCTTGAGGAAGAAGATGAAGTGGGGAGGGCGGTGGAAAATAAAGTTTTAAAGACTTGAGATTGTAGGTGGTGCATAAAAAAATTGCATTTAATTTGTAAAAAAAATAAAAAGTTTTGGATACTGAAATTGCAATTATTCTTTTTAATTTTGACATTTTTTTTACTGTTTTTAATGGTAAATCTAACGGATCTTGACGGTAAAGGGGTTTTTCGCACAAAATGTTTCAGACATGGGGATTTTTTACAATTTTCAATAAGTATGTGTATATGGCACTTGAAAGCGTTTCTAAGGGATTTTCTACTATTACTCCTAATTTTTTATATGTCAATGACGGGTCAATCCATTGTTTGAATAGTTTTAAAGGTAAAGTATTGAAATTCAAAGTATAGTATTAAAATTTGTGATTTATTAAATGAAATTATTGTACATTAAGAATGAAGATTGAGTTTGGTTCTCTAGATTTAAAGAATCAAACTCGCTCTCTATTAAGAATGAAATTCTTGGAGTTTATTTTTAAACATTAACTTTTTAAAATAAAGAATATTTTTTTTAGAGATTCTTTTGGAGTTAATCTAAAAATGGTTTGAAACATATTAACAACTATTCGTTTTTTGAAAAATAATTTTTGGATAATTCTACTTGTACATTATACCATCCATAATGGATGACATAATGTACAAGTGGAATTATCCTATTGGAGGGTGTGCTTACTGTCACTTGCACATTATGTCATCCATTATGGATACCATAATGTACAAGTAGCACAACCCATAATTTTTTAGTTAAAAAAAATTGAAACAACAGAGACATCATTTCCAAACCTAAAAAGTAACTTTTAAGGATATAGTGAAACAAGTCATACGCAACCTTTTTCCAGCTAAATTAAAATTACACACAGACCTGTACGTATATATATTTACCCAACCCGAGCATACATGTACAGTGGAGTAAATATATTATCTTATACATTTATTATTGTCCTTTTATACGAATATGATCCGAGAGAAGAGGGAAGAGGATCTAATAAACACCTTTACGTGCCAACAAAAGTACTGTGTCCCAATTTGGAATCTTGTCTGCATGCATGCATGCATTCTAATAAATTCATGTCTTCCTTTACCGATTATTGTGTCCCCACTCACTCCGAAGATATATATCTCCAATCATTCTACACGTACATTATTTTTTACATCGTGTCACGTGACAACACATTATTGGACTGTATAAAAAAAATTATTTTTTCACCAATCAAATCTTGTCGGCAAGGATGATGTCACAAGTTGCTTTATCCATACATCTCTCCCTCTTGCATTCCATTAATTATGATCAGATGATACCAAATATATACATATAATCCTATGTACTGAACAATATTAAAACGAGATAATTATTATTATTATTATTATTTTTGTATTATTTCATATATTTTGATATTATGTACCAACCATATACATAGGTAGTGTCTATTTGCCATTAGGGGCAAAGTTTTTGGCATGGAATGAAATTATCTAGTGCGTCCTGTGGCCATGGGCGTATTGTTATGAAAAAATGTAACGGTGAGAAGTGTTATGTTTATTCGTCGAATAATATACATGCTTATAGAACAAGACTTCTATGATTCGACACAGAAAATGGTAAACACTATAGGTAAAAAAGAAATGATTAAAATCGAATTTTTAGTAGAATTTGATAAATTACACTTAGGAAAGCTAAACGTGTGACAACTAATTTGTAATAATCTCATGATCTTTGGCTTGAGTTTATTCTTGATTTCTTATTCTGTGAAGTAATCCCATGATTGTAGTCATTTGAATTATATTCATTAACATGCTCCTCAAGTTGGAGAGGGAATGATCATGGACTCCCAGCTTGCTTCAAATCGTGAAGGACTCCATAATTAGCAATGGCTTGATGAAGGCGTTTGTTGGTTGAGAAGTCAATGGAACATAACTAGTAACAAAAGTAACTATGGCTACCTTTTCATGAACAAGAGTTCCACGTTAGGCCACTGATGAGACCACTGTTGAAAAAGTGCATTCCGAGTTGCATTGCCTATTGTCATCGACGATCACATATGATGGTTTCTCATCAATGGTTAGATGATGATATACGCCTAAGTTGTGGATTAAATGGGACTTAGAAAATCTACAAGAGGAAGTTGAGTTACTACTCTTTGATTCGAAAATGAAGTTCCGTGGGCCTTCCTTCATGGTTTCAGGTAACCACGATAGCAAGAAACGAGTATACCGTTGTTTTTCTCCAAGATTCAAACTAGATTGGAGGCATAGTTTCCCTTTTTCATCGGTTATGTCTTAGCAGAATCGTCATCATCAATAACGTGATCATAAAGATTCAAACTTTTGATTAACGGAGTGATTTGTTACACGAATTTTTTCAACTATGTTGGCGAAGTTGGAAATTTATCTTTGAGACTGGGTCATGAGTTTAAGTGAGTCTCTAGTTTGTTGTTTGTTTTTCCCTGTCTTTATAATTGTTCTACTTCTTTCTGAAAGTGGCAGATTTTTCTATAAACTTAGTTCAGTCATCGGCAATAAATAGCCCACTTTACAAAGTATATCATATTTCTTTCCATTCTAGCAACTAGCAAGAAGTGAAAAGCAAAAGTTTTGCTGTTCTTTTTCTTTAAGTGGCCAGTAGCTTATTTATTCTTGCCATTGCCCAATTAATAACAGCAGTATCAGAGATACTGATATAATTTTCTTCGGAATGACTAGTCGTAGAGGCAGGTAAATGGGAGTCATTGAAGGCGAGAGGCTAAAATTTTGGCAATTTGGTCATTCATTGTAACACAAACCTTGTCAACAAATTCAGAGAAGTACGAGGTGTATTTAGCAAACTTGGTCATATTAAACAAATCTCACCACAAAACTCAAACAGACAGCAAATATTACTACAGCATTGTAAGTTACAAAAAAACAGTACCAGAATAGACATTTCTTGCATTCTATATACATCTCGAGCCAGGGAGAGCAATCCACCCAAGCTGAATTTCCACTTCACCACACTCCACATTTCTCAATCTCAAGCACATATCTTGCATCACCTTCTCGTCCTTCCAGATAATGCAACTCTCTTCAGCAAGGCCATTCGACCTGCACGGTTGTATTCTTTTAAGTATAGTACCACTGGGGAGGTTGTCTAATTTCATTCTCAAGACTTCTACAAACGGTTTGATGTCAATTTCTGCATCTCCCATTTTGTCATCCTTGGTGAACGTGTCGTGGTCGTACACAGTCTGAAATCATACGCGGGGATAAGAATACACATCAGAGTGCTCAATATCCAGGAAAAGGATGCTGAAAATCCAATGCCACGATATTATAAAGATTGTTTAGCTATTCAAAGCTGTAAGTTTTATTTTAGAAAGAAACTTGGCTAAACAAATTACTAGAAGATATAAAGACAGAAATCTGAAATAATCTAATAAATTCTTCTAAATCGTGTTATTTAGCATTTGCTCAAGTTAAATGCCAATGAACCCTACCAGCTTGATTGGAAGATTAGGATCTGCAACAGAAAGCGTCAAATCCTCATTCCATTCAGGATTTACATCCTTTCTTATAACACTAGTCTTCAATTTCTGCATGAAACAGCAAAATCAATAAAGCAAAGCTTATAAGGTGCTTTCAAGAAGTAAAATATTATAATAACAAGATGAAAATTTGGATCTCAATGCTGGCAGGCCTTTCATATTGCCTATTTTACATTTAAGCTATCAGCAATGTGAGAAGGACCGCCTAGCCAGAGGTGACTAAGCTCCTGTTTGCCCCATTTCTTAAAATCCATTTTTCCCAAACTTATTTTCAACCGCACATTTAAAGGGACCCACAACTTTTATCAACATTTCAACCAAATATTTCACAAATTTTATCAAAATCTACTAAAAATCTAATTTCTATCCAAACCATACATGGGCTAAACTTAAGGTGAACTCGTCTCCAAGTCATGAACAATGTCAGTTTCTGCATTATATCTGAGCAGAAATGGAAAATATCAGATTACCTGTTCACAAAAACATAGGAAATTCACAAGTATATAGTTCCAATTGGCAGCCAAAAAATAAAGAGTAGGTATGGAAGATAGCTGGCACTGGCAGCAACCATACAATTTAATACAAGCTACCGATAATGCGTTTTATAGCTCAAGCTTCTACGCTAGTACCCACTTGAATTTTCATATGCTTAGAACATGCAAAAGTAGTTCCAAACATTTTTAATATCAGTTAATATTTATTTATCTCTCTGTTTCGGTATTTTAGCGCTTTTCGGAAATTTCGTTATCCTGCATATCTTTAGGCAAATGGTTTTCCAGGCTCAAGTCATAGCTTATTTGCAGTTGATACTTACTGTCAGCAAATTCAGACTTCAAACCACATATTTTTTTTTTTATAACCGTGGATGTCCGGGTCAGCTTGCGCGCACCTCGACTAATTCCACAAGACCCTGAACTTCAAACCACATATCAACTGGTGCGCGGTTAGAAACCACTTATTGTACATAATCAAACAAATTTCTAACTTGAATTCATATTTCCAAGTCTCGAAAAACTGAAAAGTTTCTGTTCCCCATTCCTCATTGCTAATTGCCCATGTCATCTTCCTGGCTTCTTTTATGCCTGAGTCCACCACCCATCTGGTGTCCTACACAGACCCTTGTTACCCAATTATTTTCCCCATCTTTCAATCAGAAGACCCAGCTATAGATTATTTGGTGAGTTGGATTAGAAAGTCCTAGACGGCAATAAGCAGGAAAAAGAGTTTAAAATCTGTCCATTAAACCTCTACTGTTTAGTTGTATTTAGTAACTTGTACCAAACATAAGTATAAGCACAAAAGCTCATCCAATTCGATATTACATCAAAAATAATTGACACACACAACGAAAGGACAATATGATTTTCTTTACTTAGGCATTATTGGACAGCATGCTAGGAGCAAGTGTCAGGAATTTTCGGGAGAAATAAAGAGGTTGAATGCATCTCTTTGCAAGTTAGCATAGATAATCGTTAGATCATGTTAAAATCAATCTGACTAGCATATTGTTAACCAATGGCAATGGGCAACCCTTATGAAAACAACAATATCATATCATTATTATGACATGGCGGAATAGTTAACCATCATGGAAATTTCAAATAGTTGCAACTTGTCCTTGAAACTTTTTTCTATCAATCGAAAATTTCATTAAACAAAGTGCATATACAAACAAGAAGCATAAGAAACTGATGTTCCCCAAAACAATCCATCTAAAAATTCAAACAAGAGGGGGTGGTTTGACAAGACCAAAACAAAAGAAAGATAAGGAGGGCCACTCTCAGAGCAGTCAATACAATGAAAACTTGTTTCTAGGAGTTTCATTTCTTTACTTAGCTTTCCAAGGGTAAAAAATTTAATTATCACCCAAAATTTAAAATTTAGAAGTTTAACAGTGTAGATACCAGTGGAGTTATCTCCCAATACCAATCTATCTTCATCCAAACCTGTGAACTATTTGATTGCAAATTTAAAGGAAATGCCGGTAAAGGCTGAGTACCCCAAACATGGGCGTCCTTCTAAACTCGATATTCCCTGTGACCTCAATCTCAATTACAAAAGAAAGCCAGTTAAACAAAATTCTGAATAATTTAATAAACTCCTCCTTCAGGGAAATCTCATTTACTCCAATTCTCCAAACATCCCCCTAGAACCTCAGTCTTCTCCCATCGCCTAAACAAACTAGTGAGTGAATTCAGAAAAGTCCCCTCACAGGATTAGCTTGGCTAGAAAGCCCTCTTTATCAGTTGTAAAAGTAAATCATATGAACAAGTTATTTATATGATCAAAATTTCAACTCTTTCAGTAGACCCACTACAAGCTACAAATAAAAAAGAGAGTAAATATCAAGTTACCCCAGAACCAAAATTAATTTCCATAACTCTCCTTCATATGTGGCTTCCAATCAATCCAACCATAAGTGTTATTGTGGTTTTATTTTAACGCAAAATTTCCAATTATGACAAAACTTTTTTTTTTTTTTTTAATTTGCAGTTGACGACTTGAAAAAAGTTTTCTTTTCAGGTGACTACTTAGCCAGCCACGAAGGTTTGGAGCAACTGATTGTGGAGTTTCAATACAAATTAGAGAGTGAACCGGTCCTAATTTAATTTTGCATAAACAAAATAACAAAAAACTTAAAATTCCATTTGCACCCATTTCGATTTGGATATATCAGAAGCAAGAAATTAAAGGATAGTAAACTTTTACAGCAACTAAATAATTCCTTACACAACATAGGCTTACCTGCACTCCATCCCATGAAAAGCTAAGGGAAGAACATGAAACCTCCTTTGTTAAAAAACACATTAGGAAATACCCAAAGATCTTATAACTATGTGCCTTCTTCGCATGCTCGCACAAAAGAAAAATGTTGACATAAATCTAAACAAGACTCATCTTCGTGTTTGGGTTTTGTGTTTTGAGCTTTTGAATTCATTTTAGGTTTTGTTGAAGATGTGTTCTTTTTGTTATTTTGAAAAATAGTATTCAAAATTAAAAAAAACCAAAACCTCCCCTCTCTCTCGTCTCTGTTCCCGCCGCCAACAACCATCACCACCCTGTGTGAAGACCCGTCACACCCTCCATCACCACCCTCTCTCTCTCATCTTCCCACTCACTCCGGTAACTCTCCACAGACAAAGCACCGCGACGTTGCCCTTATAACGGCCTTTTTAGTGTTGATGTTGGAGGTGACCTGATCGACTGTGCAGTGCCATGCTTGGAGCGGGTGGTTGGCGGTGGTCTCTCAACCGTGCGCGACGCTGCAGTCCTTCGTCTTTTTGACGTTTTTTTTTGTTGGCGGTGGTGTGGTGGTGTTGTGGCGGGGGCGACGACGGTGGTGGGTAGGTTTTGTAGTGGGGGGCGACGGCAGTGGTGGGTTTCCTTTTTCGTTGGCGGTGGTGTAGTGGTGTTTTTCTTGAAAGGTTGGGTCGCAGTGGTGCGGTGGTGGTTCGCGGTGGTTCAGTGGTGGGAGCGGTGGTGCAGTGGTGGTTGGCGGTGGTGGTGGAATTTTGAAAACACTCGAAACGCGTTTTGAAAATTTGGCTTGATTTTAATTGAAAACACCCAAAACGACATTTTTGTCGTTTTCGATTTTCTTTGTAAATTTTAAACTCGTTTTCGGAAATTCATTTTGGAAAATAAGTAAGGGCATTTTCTCTTCGTGTTTCAATTTTGTGTTTTTAGTTTTGAGTTCATTTTGGGTTTTGTATTTTGAGTGTTCATTTTGAAACTGTTGAAAACGTGTTCTTTTTGCCATTTTAAAAAATTGTTTTGAAAAATTAAAAAATCTCAAATTGCATTTACTTTCTCCCCTGAATTTTCTCACTCGTCTCTCTCTCTCTCTCTCTCTCTCTCTCTCTCTCATTCCCTCCTCTCTGTAACCTGCTGGAACCCCATCCTCCGGCCACCGCCTTCATCGCGGACCACCACCAGTCGACTGCCTACCTCCGACGACTCAAAAACAGCCCTCAATTTAGTCCAAACAACAATTAATCAAAATGAGGGTCGCGATCCCGTTTTGCGTAATTCGAAGAAATCTGTGATTCCAGCGACGTCTTTTCAACCCATGGTCGTGGACCACATGGGCCACCTCCCTCTCCCTCTGCTGCACCTAACCCAACCATGGGTTGTGGTTGGTGATGATGATCGTGGTTGGTGTTGATGATGGTGGTGGCACTGTGTGGTGGCGGTTTTTGTGGTGGTGGTGGTTGGTGATCTGCCGGTTGTGTGGTGGTGGTGGTGTATTGTGTGGTAGCGGTATTTGTGGTGGTGGTGGTTATGGTGGTGGTTCTGGCGACGGTGGTGTTGGTTGGGATGATGTTGTCGCTGTAGTGGTGGTTCCGGCGATGGTAGTGATTGGGGTGATGTTGGGGCAGAGGCAACGGTTGGTGGTGTTTTATAGGCGGCAAAGGTGGTGGTTGGGGGTGATAGTGACTGAAAACAACGAAAACGCGTTTTGAAAATTTTGGCTTATAACTTTAAAAACTTTTTTTGTAAATTATAAACTTGTTTTCAAAAATGCGTTTTCAAAATTGGAAAGAGAAAGCGTTTTCATTGTTTTGAAAAATCGAAAACAGAAAATGGCTTCAAAACGGTAAAGAGAACAAGCCCTAAGTTAACGTGTTTTCACTGTTTCGGAAAATCGAAAACAGAAAACGGGCAGAAAACGGTAAAAAGAACAGCCCTTAGTTTCTAGTTTTCTGAAAAGGAAAGCAAATCAAGATTCGACTGAGAGGAAACAGTAGCACTTAGAGAACCAACGAGGGAAGTCTAAAAGGCCAAGCGGAACATTTGCACATATCTAGCACTCTAACGAAGATTAAAAACAATGTTATCTAACTCTGCAATTTTCCAACGTTTTGTGTTTCTGTATCTCGTCTCAATCCTTATAAGACCACACAAGTTATCATGTCTCTCTTCGCAGCTTAATTTGATTTTGGTCATTGTTTATCACTTCATTAACATATATATTAAACGTTTTATCTATTCACTAGTGTACTTTTTAATAACCATGACACACTCATAAACAATCTCAATTGAGTTTCTCTAGAAATCTCACATGAACAATCCAGAGAAGCACCCCAAAAGACCCAATACAATCAACTACAATCCATAAGTACGAAATAGGAATCCATGTGAGAAGACACGGGATAAACAACATACACATAAACAGATAACCCAATCGCCACAAATAACTTCAAATGAAAGTTATCAAGAAATGTAAACCAACCTGTTTACCCATTTTGGCAACGACGTAAGGATCGCTACTTCGTACATCTCGAACAGCAAGATTTACACCTCTCTTGACCCGAATTCTAAGAAGTCCCAGAAGATTATCCATCTGAGATTTTGATGTTCTTCCAGGAGATGAAGATGTTGACGTTCTTGTGGGTACTAGGTACTGTCTGGCAATATATTATCGGACAAATTTCTTTATTATTTTCACACCCTTCTTTTTCTACCAAATCAAACCTTACCGCCCTTTTTTAATCCTCTCTGCAAGAAAATGCAAATTGTATTAATCAGATAGGAGAAAAGACGAATTATTACACCAACCAATGATAAAGGAATGCAATTTGACTTTTAATGGACAAACAAAGGGGGCCGCATTTCTTCTCTGATTATTAAACAATACATTTGCGACCTAGTTTTCGTAATCTTCAATAGAAACTGCACCAGCATACACTGGATCTAACTCGACACGTTACCCCTTTATGATCATTCATTGATCCAGTCGAATTCAATTAAAGATAAATTTGTTATTGACCATGAATATAATTTAGTGAATAATGCTTGTAAACATCATAATTACACATTAACAAACACGAAATATGGACAAAGAAATTCTAATTTAATCGTACATTGACCTCTGACTTAATATCTAGTTTTCCAAACACTTCCTCTTTTGTATTATGTTTCTAATCAGAATTGAACGTGCATTGCATGTTATTTTAAAATACTTTATAAGTGTTTTGAAAATAATATTTGATATTAATTTGTTGGGAGGATTTGATGAGTTTCGGTCTCAGTCTCAATCTCAAACGAACTAAAAAAATAAAATTTAGAATAAAAATTTAAGAGAAGAAAATTATACTTTCAAAATGCAACTTATATGATTCAATTTTTTTTTTTTTTTTTTGTGATGATTAAATACTACAAATGAACAATATTTTTATACTACATTTGGTACATAAAAATTAATTGTTAATACATGAATTTAAACACACATTAGAATTCCTAGATACATGAATAGAAATAAATTCATCTATAATAACTCAAGATTCATGTAAATCAAGATTCATGTAAATATTAATTAATTAATAATACGAAATTTATACATGACGGTGATTTTGCAGTATTTATTGCATATTGAAAAGTGAAAAGTAAGATATTATTGAAATAATTGAATTGTAGTAGGGTTAAAATCGTCCAAAAAATCATTCTTACTTGATGCGATATTTAATATATTGTAGATATGTATACTATTAAAAATGATATTTTCTCTTCGATGCACAATTAGGAAAATGTTAAAATTAGGGGTTATTAGCACAAAAGGGAGTTAACTGTGCCAATCGTCTTAAAGTTGTATTTTTTTAACATTTTCATTCATATTTATACATTTTATTGCGAATCATCATTTTTATCCAATTTATAAATAAATTTATGTGAAATGATTAATATACATTTCTATTTAAATAAAATGAAAATAAAAATAAAGAACTAATTGTAATTATACTCCCATTTTTTAAAAGTACAATATGTCCTAAATAAATTATTAAAAATTCAAAAACAAGAAGAAGAAAAATTACTAAGAAAATCATCATCTTCTTCTTCGTCGTCCCCTAACATTACCCTCAAACCCTATTTTATAATTTCTGCAAATAGAATTCCATTCATTCTCCCTATATAATAAGGGTTTGTTGGGCCCACCTCATGTGAGGGTGTAGACACCCTTATGTACATAAAATTATGTATATGTAGCATATTTCATATAGTAAACTAATATTCAAAGTTATACACCAATTGAATAAAATAAAAAATACAGGCTTTTTGAAAAATGGATTATCTACCTTTGGCCGCAGACTTCCATAAAAAAAGCTTCTTCGAGGTTTTTTATTTTTGTGTAATTAATTCTTTTTTTTATTGATTTAAATGAAAAATATATTCGTTATTTTATAATTTTTTATTTATAAATTGAATGAGAATGATGATTCCCTTAATAAAAAGTGTATATAGAGGTGAAAATGCAAAAATAAATAAATAAATAATGCAACATTGGAACGTTTTGTGCAATAAATTTCATATTTAAAGACGTTTTGAGCTAATAACCATTAAAATTAGATAAAGAATAACATTAACTTTAAGAGATTAATTTAGCTCCAGACCCTCATTAATTTATACTCCATCCATTCCAATTATATAGGCTGAGTTTCTTTTTTTCTCTTGTATCAAATATATAGACATGTTACCTAGTATAGAATATTTTGTTATATTCCTTTACCAATATATCTTTATTAAATTTTTCTCATTTAATATACCAATTTCTCAAAATCATCCAAATACACACATTTTCCACTTATTGGAAACATGGAACAACTTTCATTTTTTATTCTTCTTCAAATTATTTATTAGTTTCAACAAAAATTTAGTTTTACATATTGAAA
>CAIGRM010167478.1:0-10838 GCA_903798335.1 Fraxinus albicans
AATAAATAATAAGGGAAAACCGTTGAAAATCCTTCAGTATCACCGACGGAAAATTGGGCGTTGGTAAAATTCTGTTGGTCATAGCATACATTCTTGTAGTGCTTGTTTTTCACTTTTTAGAACACTGATCTCACTACTCTGAATTTGTCAAAAAATTTCAGTAAAGGAAATGATTTTATCTGATAAATATTTATATAATATTTAAGCTACTATACTATCTACTTTATGTAATTATGATTTCGAAATTTAATGTTTTGTTGAAAACTTTAAGAGTATGTATGAAGTTTCTATAAATCTATTAAATATAACTTGTTAGTTGAAAGTTAAAACTATGAAAAATAGTCTAGCGTTTACATTTTGAAAACTTGAAATTGTATAATTCACTAATTGTATGACTTATTAAGAAAACATAGTATTTTATAGTTTTAGATGTTTTGTATGTATTATTTTTAATTAATAAATACAAGTCTAGCCACACTTTTTAAAACACTGATCTCACTACTCTGAATTTCTCAAAATTCTTGAGTGAAGGAGCTACAACTATTGATGAGAACAAAACAAATCCTCAAAGACGCACAGCTTTTAATGCTTGGAATCTTAGTGATTTCCTATGAAAAATTATATCATAAACTGTCTTGAAAACATATTATACAATGTTTATTGTTTGATCAAGACGACTTAAACACTTTAGAAATCTTTGAAAAAGAAGTAAAAAATTGAATATGTTGGTTTGAAGTAATTCGTTAAGCCATATTATGTGGTATTATAATTTTGATTTATAACAACGGCTGAACAGTTCAAGAAATCACTTTTACTGATTAGTCAAGGAATTTGATAGTATTCCATTTCTGAAGGTTCAAAGCCACCAGGTACATATCTTGATGCAATAACTTTCGCTTGATCTCTCTATTAGGGTTTGCATAATATGTTTTATTAATTTTCATTATTCATGTGAAAGATTGTTGAGAATTGGTTATTAATAAAGTTGGACTGATCAATTATTTGAGTGGGTCTTGATAATTGAACATGAGATTTCTTTGGTCAAGTATGTTGTACTCTACAAGTAGATTAAAAAAAAACATATTTATTTTTTTTCAAAATCAATTTCGATTGAATCAAAAATTAAGGCTGAAAGATATCCCTTGAAATTAAAACAATTGAAGATAAAATTGGTGGGAAAAATGAGAAAGTGTTCAATTCCACATAGAAATATTAGAAGCTAAAAGAATACTTTATATAGCTCAAATTTGGAATTTAGATTTCGGCCCCAAAAGATATCAATAGTCATTGGAGGAAAGAGAATCTACATGTTAGTGGGTTGGCCAAAATTCTACATGTGCACGCACCGTCCCTGTCACCCATCGGCCCGATCATGCATGGCGTAAAGCATGGGTCACGCATCATGGGCATGGGCTTGGGCCGAAGATGGTATTTTTTGTGAATTATATTATTTTTTATTAAATTAAATAATGTACTTCAATAATATTATTTTTTAGCTCTCAAATTTTTTATAGTAGGGGACGATTTTTTTCCAAATCTATTTGTCTGAGCATCTTCTGTCCAGACATGTTGTGTATGTCCAAGACACAACTTTGATCTTTTGGCACAAACTTTTCAACTTTTATAAATTGACCACCAAATTTATTAATTCAATCATTTCTAATTTTCTGAAGAAATAATATTCGTGTCTTTTCTGTACTATACCGTATTCTCTATTTCAATCCCGGATATTATTTTTCGTATATTTAAATTATCCTCCGATTTAGATATTATGACATTAATAGGTCAATTAGGTCTTATAATTTGGATTGCTACTATTATAAGTCGAGATTGTTGTATTTTGAAATAGGAGTGTCGAATAACCGTCAACACTAATGCAGGATATTATCTTGCTAAGGAAAAAAAATCGAACTCTTGCTTCGACCATTTCAATTTCTTCTACGTTATTTCCTTTCATTTGATATCTAAGTCGAAATTTTGTTGCAGAGAGTTAATATTTGAATATATTTTATATACGATAAATCATTAAATATTTTCCAACATATTTATGTGCAAAAAAATTATTATAACATTGAATATCAATTTGGATTTAAGAAAATGTCATTTTTAGTAATCTTTTATTCTTCACTTCGTAGAGGCTATTTTAACACGTTCACTTTCTTATAATGTGACTGACCTTTATAACCAAATAATAATAATAATAATAATAATAATAATAATAATAATAACAATAATAATAATAATAATAGAATGTGCTTTTAATACATAATACTAATTGAAAAATAATTAATATAAAATAGAAATAGCCAACAAATTTAACAACCAAAAATTTAGAATTAAATGTTTGAGCACCCATTGAACCTTGGTACATATCACAGTTTATTCATTATCCTTTAAAACTTATTTCATTGACCATTTGACTTTACTTCGTCAACTCCATTGGCCACTGGACGGCTTTAGTAAACTTACCTACGTGGCTAACGATAAAATGACATGGCATATTAAATGGTTACTCAGGTGCCACGTCAAGTAAACAGTGCCAACACGCCTTTAATTGTGGAGAGCAAATAAAACACCCGTTTCCCATTGATTAATCAAACATGTTAAATCCATCAATGGTCACCCAACTGTATACTTAATATCACCAAGTCCATTCAATTTGATTTTATTTTACCATAATCATTCAATTTTTTTACTTAGTATTATCACTGCCATACAATTTGATTTGATTTTAATATAACTACCCAAGTTTTTTTTACCAATTTCACTAATTTTAAAAGGGGTAAAACGGTAACTTTGCATTATATTTATAAAATAAATTTAAAAAAGACAAAAATCAATAAAGAACAAAATGTTACTAAATAAAATAAAATACAAACTTATTTTAAAAAAAGTTTTTAAAATAAAATAAAACTTATTTTAAAAAAACGTTACTTAGAAAATTAAATAAAAACTTATTTTAAAAAAGTTTTTAAAATAAAAAACCTTATATTTTTGTTTTTCAATTTATTTTAATATAATGCAAATTTAAAATTTTACTCCTTTTAAAATTAGTAAAAATAGTGTGAAATTGAGTGACCATGGTGAAACAAAATGAAATTAGGGGCCTGTTTGGTACGGCTCAAAATCCAATTAAAATTGAAAATATAGCCGTTATTAGGTCCCACTCATCTAATAAAAGTCAACAATAACGGCTAGTTTTTCAATTTTAATCCGATTTTAATCTCTACCAAACACCCTCTAGGTGGTCATAGTGACATTAAGTATAACTATAAACTTAGGTGAATATGGTCAAACAAAATCAAATTGAGGTGATACTAAATATAAAATTGGGTGGTTTGATTTAACAAAATCATCTCCATAGAGAACGCCAAATCCTTCAACAGACCTTGAAATCAATTATTCTAACTCCCAATTCCTTCCTCAAATGTACCACCACAATAGAATTCAGCTAGTCAGAAACCCGGGATAGCTATTACTTTTCGGGATGTCAAAAAGATGTGAGATATAAAAGTGAAATCTGCATTGCCAGCAACAATTCCACTCTTGATTTGATGCCACAAAGCATTAACAAAAGTTCATTTACAAAACTTTATCCCTCAAAACAAATGATTCCAAGAAGCCCCGTTTCTGTTAACAAATCATCTATTCTTTTATTGATGCTCAAATCTAAATCGAGTGTTCTAGTTCGATTTTTCTCTGCTTCACTACCACTTAATTCCACCGCAAGAATGATTTTTTAAGAAAAGATTAAGAGAAGAAAGAGAAATTTGGGATATGGGGTTTTCATGGTGAGGTTGATTTTGGGTTTCATAATAATTTTTACTGCAAAATATGTTTCGTGTATTGTTTACGGGGTTTTAAAGCCCAAATTGTCATCTGACATTGTTAAGAATTTGGGGGGAATATCATGGGTTTTAATAGAATGAGGAAGAAGGAATTTTATTAATTGAATTTCTCGAAATGAAATTGCATTACACATCGTCTATATACATATTAAAATTAATAGAAATGGAGCTAACTAATTGCCTAACAAAAGAGACTAATATTTATCTATATACATATTAAAATTAATAGAAATGGAGCTAACTAGTTGCCTAGCAAAAGAGACTAATATTTACAACCAATACAATAGTGACATATGTAACCAACAGCCTTAACTAACTAAAAGAATATACTGCACTTGAGCTGGTTTGATGCATTCACGTAGAGGAGCTAAATCAATGACTAAGGCAGTTGGAATTGAGCTGTGAGCTGAGTTGTGATTGAGCTGAATTTTGTTACTCCCTCTTAAGATGGACTGTGGGGATTAATGATAGCCATTTTGGACATTAGAGGAAATAAAGAATTCACAGTGAAAGGCTTAGTAAAGATGTCGGCCAACTGATGTTGTGTTCTAACCGGAAGCAGCTTAACATAGGTATCATTCATCTTATCTCTAATGAAGTGGTAGTCTATTTCTATTTTTTTGGTTCACTCGTGAAAGATTGGATTACATACAATGTGGATTGCAACCTAGTTGTCACAAAAAATGAGAGCATGACTTTTTATTTCAACGAAAATTTCAAAGCAGTTGAGAAATCCAAACGAGTTCACTGGTTGTGGATGCCAAAGCACGGTATTCAGCTTCAGCACATGACTTGGAAATTGTACTTTGTTTCTTGGCCTTCCAAGATATCATTGAGTCTCCAAGGAAAATACAAAACCCAGTTACTGATTTTCTTGTATCCAAACAAGATCCCCAATCAGCGTCTGTAAATGCACGAAGCTAAAATGAAGAAGCAGCTGAAAACAAAATACCTTGTCCTGGAGCTGCTTAAATGTATTGTAAGAGGTGGTGAATTGCCTTCATATGCGGTTGTCTAGGCTGAGCAACAAATTGACTCAACTTATGGACTATAAAGGTGACGTCTGGTCTGGAAATGGTTAAGTATAAGAGATGACCAATGAATCTTCTATAAAGTGAAGCATCTGTAAGAGGCTCTCCCTCAGAAGAGCAAAGTTCGGCCTTAAGATCCATGGGTAATAATGCTGGTTTCCAACCTAGAAAAGCAGTGTCCTCCAATGGTTGTAAAGTATATTGTCTTTGAGAAAGAAAAATGCCCTTTTGTGAAGAGGCAATTTCTAAACCAAGAAAATATTTCAAACGACTAAGATCCTTTAACTTGAATAGACCGTGTAGCAGAACTTTCAAGGAATTGATAGCTTTGAATGATATCATCTACATAAATCAATAGAGCCACAAATGTATTGTTAGATCCTTTAGTGAACAAAGAATAATCAGATTTGGATTGAATGAAACCATGTGCAGTGAGAGCATTGGAGAACTTAGAAAACCATTGCCTTGATACTTGCTTTAAGCCATAGATTAATTTGTGTCATTTACAAACCAATCTCTCTCCCATGTGCATTAGTAGAGTGCTATGATTAACATATCCCAAAGGTAAAATCCATGTAGATTTCTTCAAATAGATCACTACTTAAGAAAGCATTGTTCACATCTAATTGAATAATCTCCCATTTATTAACGGCTGCAATGGCAAGAAATATCTTGACTGTGACTAATTTTGCCACATGAGAAAAGGTTTCAATGAAGTCTAGACCTTCTCGTTGAGTATAAACTTTTGCCACCAAATGTGCCTTATATTGTCAACACTACCATTAGGTGTATGCTTGATCTTGAACACCCACTTGCAGCCTATGGAGTGCTTGTCCTTAGGCAGACTGACAACAGACCAAGTGTTATTAAGCTCCATTGCCTCTAATTCATCCTTTATGGATTTTCTCTAATGATCAGACTTTACAGCTTGGTGATAGAAATGTGGTTCAAAGTTGGAAGAGACATTGAAAAGGTAGGTGCAATGTGAATGAGAAAATTTTTTATAGGAGAGATATTTGCTCAGGGGATACTGGGAATGATCAAAAGGTTTGGAGTGTTTGTCAACAGATTAAATGATAGTCCTGCATATATGATGGAGTTTTGCTGACCTTATTTGATTTTCTGGTACTTGGATTTATGGAAGGGCCTGGAGCCAAAGAATTTGGATCAGTGATTTGAGCTGAATTCTGATGAGAATTGGGAGACAGGATATGAGAATTATTATATGCCATATTATGAAGGATATTAGAAGATAGGTAAATGTTGTTTGAGGATGGAATAATATCAAAGGCTGAGTTGGGTAAAACTAGATCAGGAAAAAGGATTGGTTATCTCATCATTATGTGATAAAGAATGAAAAGGAAAGAGATGTTCATGGAATTTGACATCTCTTGAAACAAAAGGTTTTTGAGACAATGTCATATAGCCTATGTCCTTTGATGCCTGGTGGATAGCCAACAAAGACACAAATTCTGGCTCTTTGATGGAATTTGGGATGATTGGACGTTAGAGTGGATGCAAAAGATATGCATCCAAAGGCTCTTAGGGAATGGTAATCTACTGGGGACTTGTAAAGGAGAGAAAATGGATAATTATTTTGTAGGAGTGGGGATGGGGTTCTGTTGATAATGAATATGGCTATGACACATTCACCCCATAATTGGATAGGAGCCTGGACTGAAAGAACAAGGCCATAGCCACATTGAGGAGATTCTCATGTTTCCTCTCTACAACTGAATTTTGCTCAGGTCTTTCCACGCAGGAGAATTGATGAAGGACTCCTTTAGAGGCAAACAAAATCTGTGAATTGGAGTTCAGGGCGAAACCTTTTAATGACCTTTTGAAACTGAGTTTCAATCAGATTAAAGAACCTGGGAATAATTGAACTAACATTTGATTTATGTTTCATAAGATAGATCAATGTGAAGCGTGTACAATCATCAACTAAAGTAAGGAAGAATCTGTATCCAGCATGTGTTGGAACATAATAGGGACCCCAAATGTCGCAATGAGTCAAATCAAATGCATGCTTCGTAAGATGATTGTTATATACAAATGACAATCTTCTTTGTTTAGCTAAGGGACAAACATGACATGGAGCTGAAAGATGATTTATATTACATGTTAGACTCAACTGGTCCTTCATTGATTCTAACCTTTGATAGGACAAGTGACCAAGTCTTTGATGCCAGGTATTGGTGGTCATATTGTTAACAACTGAACATATATAATTGAAAATGTTACAATTATTTAAAATAGATCTAGATGAAATAGCGTCCAATATGTAGAGACCATGCATTTTATTAGCCCTGCCAATCATCCTCATGCTATCCAGATCCTGAGTAGTGAAACAGTCAGTAAGAAATTGTATACTGACAGATGATTTCCTGGTTAGTGCACTGATAGACAATAGGTTGAACTTGAAATGAAGAACATATAACATTTCCTCTAGTATCAATTCAGAAGACATTTTCACTGTTCCATTGAAGTAAATAGGAATTCTTTCATTATTTGGCCGTGTAATATAGGCATTCCCGATTGGTTTCAGTGTGTGAAAAGCTGAATGAGCAAAGCATATATGGCTTGTAGCTCTAGAGTCCATTACCCAATATGTGTGAGAGTTAAGCGTTGGACTGAGGGAAATAGAGAAACAAGTACTCGAGATGTGGCCAGAGTTGTTACCTATTTCAGCATCAGCCTTTGTACTTGTAAGATGTGTACTCAGCATATTCATTAGTTGCTGATATTGAGTATGATTTAAGGTTTGTACGAATTCCCCAACACTATTATGAGTTGGCTCTGATACCATAATAGAATGAGGAAGAAGGAATTTTATTAATTGAACTTCTCGAAATGAAATTGCAGTACACATCGTCTATAAATACATATCAAAATTAACAGAAATGGAGCTAACCAACTGCCTAACAAAACATACTAATATTTAAAACCAATACAATAGTGACATATGTAATCAACTTCCTTAACTAACAAAAAGAATCTACTGTACTTGAGCTGGATGCATTCACGTAGAGGAGCTGAATCAGTGAGATGAGGCAGTTGGTATTGAGCTGTGAGCTGAGTTGTGATTGAGCTGAATTCTATTATGTATTCGAGGACTTTAATGAAAGACTCTTGTTCTTGAAGAATGAGTTACGCGGCTTTGTTGATAATAATGTTTCTACTTGTGTTGATTCTAGAATGGAAAATTAATCAGGTACATCTTTTCTTTTCAGATTTGAAAAGAATAAAATCATTTTGTTAAATCAATGTATATTGTGTTAAATGTTTGAGTAATCAATGGAAAAAAACTTGTTTTATTTTCTCTCCATAGTCGTTAAAGGCGTGTTTGGCACTATTTACTTGGCATTGACGTGACGCCTAAATAACTATTTAACGTGCCATGTCACCTTATCGTCAACCACATGAGAAAGTTTACTAACAATTTTATTTCGATAGCCCGTGGATGGATTAAAATTGAATGGCCAATGAGATAAGTTATTAAGGACGGTGAGTAAGCTGTGACAGTATCAAAGTTCAATGGCTATTCAACTCAAAAATTTATAACAAAATATCAATCCCTTTTTCAATGAAATTGGAGTCTATGAATTTGTGGTCCACGTGAGGAGCATTATTTCACGTTGGGTAGAATTATATTATCAATATTCATCTCAAAAGCCAATTTTATCCATTTTAAAAAGGAGGAAATTACATAAAATCAGAGTTTTAAAAATTCCATTTCAAAAATTAGATCTAAAATTTATTTATACAAAAATCAAATAATAATTATACTTAACCCTAATCACTTTTTATATTATTTTCTCTCTCACTCTCTATCCCTCACTCATCTCTCAACACTATCACCTCACTCATCTCTCTTACGAAGAACACTGCCACCGCCGCTATGAAGAGCCACCACCACCACCACCGGACGACGCCACCACATCCTGCCTTACTCATCTTCCTCACAAAGAACACGACCATCCTCACGAAGAACACTGTCGTCCACGCTATGAAGAGCCGCCACCACCACCGGACAAGACACCACCACCTAACGGCGTACTATTTTCCTCAAATGAAACGAAGGTTAAGAAGTCGTTACCCACGCTGCCGTCGTCGTCGATGTCTGTAGTGATTTGTGATTTGTAGTTTGTGGTGAGCGTCGATGATGTCTGTAGTTCGTGGTTTTGGGTGATGAGCTCGCTACTGGGGTTTTTCGACGCGGCACACGATTCAGATACTAGTGTAGGTTGTGTTGGTATAGGTGGATCTATTGTGGTGTTTGGGTGGCAGTGGCTTACGGTGGCGGAGGTTATGTTGGATGTGATGGTGGCTGTGGTTTTATTGGTGGCAATGCTGGTGGATCTTGGTGTTGGCGGTGGTGGTGGTGAGATGTTGGTGGCGATGGGTTTGGTGGTGGTGGCTCGGTATGGATCTGTGTGTTTGGGTGGCGGTGGCTTTGTTGGATCCAACAATGGCGGAGGTTATGTGGGATATGAAGGTGGTTGTAATTTTGTTGGTGGTGGTGCTGGTTGATCTTGGTGATGGTGATGGTGGTAGTGGTAGTGGTGATAATGAGATGTTGGTGTCGATGGGTCTATCAAGATTGTGGTGTTGGTGTTTTGTGCAATGTGTTGATTTGTTTGAGGGGTGTTGGTTTTGGCGGTGGCGGTGATGGTGGCGGTATTGGTTTTGGCAGTGACGGTGGCGATGGTGCTGCTGGAGGGAGTAGTGCGATGGTGGTTACTAATGTCGGTTGTGGTTACATTATTTGATTAATTGTGACCATTAAATTTGTTAATCAATGACCAATAAATAATATGTGACCAATGAAAAAGATAAATTGTGATAAAAAATAATGTGTAACATAAAAAACTGTTCATTTGTGATAATTTGACAATTTGTGACCTATAAATAAATTGTGACGTTTCAATTTTTGATTTGTGACTGATGACCAAATTGTGATCTATAAAATTTTTAAATTGTGATCGTAAAATAATTTGTGACATATAAAATTAGTGATTTGTGACCAATGATTAATATGTAACTTATTAATTGATAGATTTGTTACCGATGAATAAATTGTGACGTATAAATTTTTTTTTTGTGATCAATGAATAAATTGTGACATATAAATTTTTGAATTGTGATCGTAAAATAATTTGTGGCCTATAAAATTTATGATTTGTAACAAAAAAATAATTTGTGACGTTTCAATTTTTTATTTGTAACCGATGGACAAATTGTGACCTATAAATTTTTTGAATTGTGACCGTAAAATAATTTGTGACATAAAATTTATTATTTGTGACTAATTATATGAAATTTGTGACCAAATTATATGAAATTTATATTTAATTAATAAAATATATATTTAATTAATTAATGTAAAAATAAAATTAAAAAAACTCTGAAATTTGAGATTTTAAACTTAATTTTTTAAATTTGAAATTGGTAAAATTAAACCTCTTATTTATGAATTTTTCCCTTAAAAAATCTTCCCAAGTATCCATTTCTTTTGGTATTCGAATTGAAAATTGTACTTAAAAGGAAAAAGTGAGTTGCCTCCTCAAAATTCCCAGGGCCAGATTGTGTCTAAACTATAATTTTTTTAGGGTTGGATAAAACTATCGAATCGAATCGAATCGAACCGAACCGGACCAGTACTGAACCGAACGGTTCTTCTTAAGTTAAATACTCGAACGTGTATCTGAATCGAGAACTAACGAGTTTGGTTCTTTTCTTGATTCCAGACCAAAAACAAAATAAGAACTGAATTTCCCTAATTTTTTTAATTTTTTATCTTAATTAGGTAAATTATTTTATTTTTTAAAATAAATTGATAACTAATTAATTTAGTCCAAACCCAAAATAGGGGTGTAAGCGGTCCGATTTTACCGATTTTTGACAAATTTTCAAACCAAACCGTTTCAACCAGTTTGAGAAAAATTCAAACCTAAAC
>CAIGRM010167499.1:0-12122 GCA_903798335.1 Fraxinus albicans
GTGATTATGTGGAATTAAAAACTTAATAATTAACTAGCAACAAGCCACTATTAATTATCTGTAGATGATTAATCAAACAGTCCAATTTCCTATGTTGAAATACCGCGTTATATGAAAGCAATAATAAACACAAGAAATAATCACGGAGAAACCCCAACTGGGTAAAAACTCCGGGCACTTTGTCAATCAATAATCCACTATAAACGAATTAAAACTTACAGTCCTCCAGACTCGACTACCACTAGTACTCTTTGACCTCCTGACTGCAATTTCCATAGCTTTACTGGATTTCATATTCTTACACCAATTCCCAGTTGCAGTTTTCAAAGCTCTCCTAGATTACGCTCTCCTACAGCAACTCCCAACTTTATGAATTCGTCTATCTCCTGTGGATTAACGAAGAACACCGCGTTCTTCAACGGCTGGAACTCCAATCACCTTCCCTTGATCTTCAGAACTCTGACAGATATATAGGAAGCAACAGTTTGATATTTGAATTATGAATCTGATATTTTTATCGCAAATAGCCAATCACAGAACGAAGGTTGAAAGCTAATTTGATGAAGATGATATGAAGAGAATATATTTTTCACAATGTTCAAACTTAGAAATCTCGTTCAGAGGCATTCAGTTATTTATAATAGGTCAAGGTATGAATTGGCCAAATAAAAAGTTTAAAAAAAAAAGAATTAAAAATTCACCGGATAACCTGCCGCTCGAGCGAGAGCTGGACGACATGCGAGCAACATTGTGTCGCTGGGCGAATGCCTGTTGACAGGCGGGCGACACAGTTTCTGTTTTTTACGCTCGAGCCAAATCTTGGGGACAGTCTAGCGAAATTCTGACACCGTTTTTCCTTCTTTTCCATTTTCGAACCCTAAACCTAAAATAACTCAATTTCCACTATTTGCACATTACTCATTGACTTTTACAACATATTAATTTTAGTCCATTTTGTTCACAGACTTGCCAATTACATCAAATACGTAACAAGCTCCCCCTTTAGCATTTTGTGACAAAACTACAATCTAAAGTCAAGGCAGTAGTGAAATAGAATTACAGACTCAAAAACTGACATAACTAATAACTGTCTTGATCGAATTCTACTTTTCATTTATCAAAATCTGTTTTCTGAAATAGACAACTCTAATACCAGTGTAAAATATATGTGAAACGGTACTAAGTGTAAAAACAATTCAAGCAGTTAAATCAAACAGTTCACAATGTAAAAGTGATTTAAGCTGTAAATAACTCATAATGCATCTTTTCAGTTTCATATCATAAGCTAAATTAAAACGTAATATTAATACAATCCAACATACCAAAACGAAACATTGATACTACAAAACATCAAAATTTAATCTAGCAATAATGAAATTATCATTTAATCAAAAAATTTAGGTACATCANATATCATAAGCTAAATTAAAACGTAATATTAATACAATCCAACATACCAAAACGAAACATTGATACTACAAAACATCAAAATTTAATCTAGCAATAATGAAATTATCATTTAATCAAAAAATTTAGGTACATCATGTCAAGTAGTTAAAATTATATTTCTACTCCATCACATCATAAAAAAAATACTACTCCCCCTCTTTGTTACAAAATGACAAGGGATAACGAAAAAAAAATCACAAAAATGCTTTGTCTTTTTTGTTTTTAACATTAACATATAATAACCCAAAAAAACTGTTGGTAGCATGCACAAAGATAAGCATTGAATAATAAATCTTCCCACATACTTAGAGCAAGGTATCATGGAGTAAATTGTACAAGTGACTCATACGTGTAAAGTGTCATTAATCCTTTGAAAATAGGACTTTAGACCTTAATTTTGTGAGAAATGACATGCGAAACACCACTGCCAATAAGTCTATTCCCCCTACTTATGAAAGTCAAACCATTTAAAGTATATTAGAACCTACAACGTAAAGCTCATTATGAATGAAAGTACATTTTCTCCCCTTGAGTATGAGCAAAATGTTTTATTTCACATCATTCAATAAACGAAGTTCATTATTATTTTTCTTATCTTAAGTACAGGCTTTTCTTCATTAAACAACTAAAATAACCACTGTAGCAAGCTTTAGGCCAGTTAACCCAAGTCAGTTGACTATAGGCACCAGGTTATGAAAAACTCTACAGGCTTAATTACTCGAGTCAAATAGGCTCCGAAGAAAAACATAAGATATTGAGCTTTCCTTTTGTTTTATTCTATATATATATATATATATATTCTATTTTTAAATACCGGGGACAAACTTGAGCATAGGTCTAATACATACGGTCAATTCATGTTCAAAGTCACCTTACTAACATGTGATTGACATTCCAAATCTCACACACGCGGTAGAGTCCCACTAACAATATCATAGTGTGTGTAGTGAAAATGATACATGAATACCCCTATACTAAGTAGTCCATCAATAACCTAAGATAATGTCATCGACATAGATCTGAGCTATTGTGATGGTTTCTTCAAAATGTCTGATGAATAAGGTTCTATCCGCACCGCCTCTTGAAAAGCCATGTTCCATAAGATATGCAGTAAGTCCATCACACCAAGTTCTAGGAGCTTATTTAAGACCATGTAAAACTTTATTCAAGTTATACACATAATGAGGAAACTTAGGATCAATAAATCCTTTAGGTTGTTCGATATAGGTTTCTTCCTGCAGTATTCCATTCAAGAAGGTACTCTTGACATCCATTTGATATAATTTGAATCCTAGAATGCAGGCAAGTTGCCAGATCTTAAGACTACCTAAATTGAGGAAGTTAGAGAACCCGTTGATTGGATCGGAATAAAAATCAATACAATGTAACTAGTAGCCAAAATAAGAATTTATACCACTTAGTACCTATAACATTACAATCATCAGACCCAGGAACTAAATCACACACGTTGTTTCGCACAAACTGATTTAGCTCTTTATGCATCGCGTTTACCCAACATTTATCCCTAAGGACATTTTCGACTTTTTTGGGCTCAATCTGAGACATATAACTAGTATATGTAAGATTGTTGAAAACCCTCTTCCGAAATCTCATCGATTCATCCAAATCTCCTATAATATTCACTTTTGGATGATTCGTCTTAACACTGGACGAAGGTTCTACAGGAGGTTTAGTTTTATCATCAGGTGTGGACTCCTTATTAGGTGTATCTAAACCATTAAAAGTGTGTGGGGAATCGAGACCTGATGTCTCTTTAGGTTCAGTTACCATGAAGAGTGTTCCAGCTCTCCTCAATCTTCCCATTACTACAGAAATAATCTACAACTACATTGATGGACTCCATCACAACCCGTGTATAAGAATTATATACACGATAGGCTCGACTATTTCTGGAGTATCCTAGGAAAACTCCCACATCACTTTTTGAATCAAACTTGCCTAAATTTTCTCTATCTCTCAGAATATAGCACTTGCTGCCAAACAGACGAAAGTACTTAACAGTAGACCATTTATCTTTCCAGATCTCATATGACGTCATATCATTTTTAGGTCTAAGATAAACCATGTTAACGATGTGACACGCAGTGTTGATGGCTTCTTCCCAGAAATGCATAGCTAGTCCCTTGCCGTAAAACATGGCTCTAGCCATTTATTGAAGCACACGATTTTTTCTCTCAACTACCCCATTTTGTCGTGGAGTGATCGGTGAGGAGAACTCATGCTGGATTTCTTCCTCTAGGCAAAAGTTCTCAAGATTCGAGTTTTCAAGCTCTTTTCCATAATCACTACAAATTCTTGATATGGTAAAGTCTTTCTCGTTTCTAAACCTTTTGCATAATGATATGACAAGATTGAACACTTCAGATTTTTCTCTCAACAGCTCAATCCAAGTATATCGAGAGAAGTCATCAACCACAACCAAATTAGAGCGTTTACCACCAAGACTCTCTGTCCTAGATGGTCCCATTAAGTCCATATGGAGTAATTCAACTGGCTTGCTTGTCAAGATTTTAGAAGTTTGTTTAAGAGTTACTCTAAACTGTTTACCTTGTTGACACAAACCACATAGAGTGTTATCAATATTTTCAAGTTTAGGTAAACCATTAACAAGTTCCTTCTTGCGAGTTTAGACAAACTCTTATAGCTCATATGACCAATGCGTTGATGCCACAGTTCAGTTACATCAATCTGGCACTATTACACACGTAGTTGGATGTATGAAGAACTCCATAACAGTTGTCTGAGGATCTTACACCTTGGAGGATAATGTTACCAGTAGAGTCATACGCAGTACACCTTTTTTGGACAAAACTAACCCCAAAATCAGCATCACATATTTGACTAATGCTTAACAAGTTAGATTTTAACCCTTAAAGCACATTTGAGATAATAGGTAATCCAAATATATTGATGACACATTTACCTATGATAGGTACAGTAGCCCCATTTCCAAAGGTAACTATACCACCATTCCAATCATCGAGAGAAGAGAACAAGGCTTTGTTACCATACATATGTCTAGAGCATGCACTATCAAGATACCACATAGAGTGATTTTGATCCTTAAGTTCAACGTGGGCAATATAGTAATTCAGCTGTCATCCGACCTAGAAAGGTCACTCTTCTTAACCCAAGCCTTTTTAGAAGTAGAAGTGATCCTAGTTAACTGAGTCATAATGCTCTTACTTTTAAGAGCATGATCAATCTCACAGCCTTTTGGGTCACTCTTTTTAACACAAACCTACTCAGAAGTAGAAGTGATCCTAGTTAACTGAGTCATCATCTCAGTTAAATAACTAACCTGATTAGCGAGAAAGTTAACCTTGCTAGAAAAATCCTGACTTTTACTTCTAGTCACGAGTTTACAACACCTATGCCTTATGTGCCCCAGAGTGCCACAATGGTGACAGGTGGGAATAAACCTGAGTTCAAGCCTGCTCAGAGGTTGTTGCCAATATAGATGACAATTGACCCTACGTTGTCTAGTAGGTGTTGATCCAAAGATATTCGTGCCCTGGGGTTCAGGATGAATAGTATTCCGAGCTTTGTTGGTGGTTGGGACAAACATGGTCTTGGATGTACTAGAAGTAGCATTACCATTTTGAAGATAACCCAGACCATGCCTATTTCCAACAAAATTTTGAACATAACCCAGACCATGCCTATTTCCAACAAGCTTATTCATCCTCAACAGATTATCGAGTTTCTACTTACCACTCATGAACAAATGAAATTGAGTATTAGATTTTTCAAGATCACTTGTTAAGGATTTAACTTTGGTTTTTAAATTCTCATTAACAAGCTTCAACTCATTCAGATTTTTGGTAGAGTCCTGAAAGTCACCTATGAGTTTCTCTCTCTCTTTCAAGTTCGTTTACCTTGCTCAGAATAGCTTTATTGACCTTTTGATTTTAAGATTCTCCTCGAATAATTCACCATAAGACTCATGAATATCAGTCTCATCTTCAGACTCTCCCTCAGATTTTTCACTACGTTCTGCATTCTCAACTTTTTCACTTTCCTTATCGGATTCAATCATAGCTATAGATGTGAAGGTCATGAAATTTTGTTCATCTTCACCACCAGAAGTATCACTCTGAACACTCGAATTTGATTCATCATCACTCAAGGTCACTGATAATGCCTTACGCCTTCCTTTATTTAAGTTCTTCTTTAAATTAGGACATGCATTCCTATAGTGACCAAAATCTTGACATTCATGACATCTAACAGATTTAGTTTTCTTATTAGCAGCCCTAGAGTTATTCTTTTTACGCTTATCATTCGAGAATTTACTGGGAACATCATTTTTCCATTCTTTAGGTTTTCTTCTATTCATCACCACTTTCTGAAATTTCTTAACGAAATAAGCTATCTCGTCGTCCTTAAACGTCTCAGCATCAGTCGACTTACTTTCTTATTCTCTAACAGTGTTCATGGCTATAGATTTAGCCTTTTTCGATTGAGATATGGTGAGTTCATAGGTTTGTAGGGATCATACGAGTTCTTCTATCTTAATTGCATCCAAGTCCTTACTTTCTTCGATCGTGGTGACTTTAGGTCTAAACCTTTCAGGTAGGGATCTAAGGACTTTTCTAACGATTTTAGACTCGAGGATCTTCTCTCCTAGGCTAAAACTAGAATTAACTATATCATTAAACTTCACATAGAATTTATAAACCTTTCAGGTATGGATCTAAGAACTTTTCTAACGATTTTAGACTCGGGAATCTTCTCTCCTAGGTAGAAACTAGAATTAACTATATCATAAAGCTTCACATAGAATTGATGAAACGATTCATCGTCCTTCATTCTAATTTCTTCAAACCTAGAGGTCAACATGTGCAGTTTAGAATTTTTAACAGTTTTAGTTCCCTCATGTGTGGTTTCTAATATATCCCAAATGTCTTTAGCAGTTTCACACATCGATACTCTCCTAAACTCTTCAGCAGACACAGCTATTAACATGACATGGATGCCATTACTGTTCAAGTTACACTAAGCTAAGTCATCTTTAGTCCAAAGTGAAATATCAGTACGTGTAGCTACACTAGCAACAGTAGTTGACGGTGCAATCCACCCAGTTTAAACGCTTATCCAATACTTCAAGTAAAGCTCTCATTCGAACTTTCCAATAAGTATAGTTGCTTCCGTCGAAAAACGGAAGAACGGACAAATACTGACTCATCTAAAATTAATTAAGGGTCAGGAATCGAAATAAGGCTCCGATACCAATTGAAAATACGAAATTCGACCTAAACTACACCTAGACGGGGGTGAATAGGTGATTATGCGGAATTAAAAACTTAATACTTAACTAGCAACAAGTCACTATTAATTATCTTTAGATGATTAATCAAACAGTTCAATTTTATATGTTGAAATACCGCAATTATATGAAAGCAATAACAAACACAAGGAATGAGCACGGAGAAACCCCAACCGCGTAAAAACTCCGGGCACTTTGCCAGTCAACAATCCACTATAAACGAATTAAAACTTACAATCCGCCAGACTCGACTACCACTAGTACTTTCTGACCTCCTGACTACAATTCTCATAGCACTATTGGATTTCGTGATCCTGCACAAACTCCCAACTACATATTTCAAAACTCTCCTGGATTGCGCTCTCCTGCAGCAACTCCCTGCTTTGTGAATTCGTCTAGAACTCCAGTCTACTTCTCTTGATCTTCAGAACTCTAACAGATATGTAGGAAACAGCTGTTTGCTATTTGGATTGTGAATCTGATGATCGCCAATAGTCAATCACAGAATGAAGATTGAAAGCTAATTTGATGAAGATGATATAAAGAGAATATGTTTTTCACAATGTTCAACCTTAGAAATCCTGTTCAGAGGCGTTCAATTATTTATTGTAGGTCAATGTATGAATGGGCCAGATAAAAAGCCTTAAAAACGAATTAAAAACTCCTCGGATAACTCTGTCACTCGAGCGAGAACTGGGTGACAGGCGAGCGATAGTGTGTCGTTCAAGCGAAAGCCTGGAGACAGGCGGACGACACAGTTTCTGTTTCTGACGCTTGAGCCAAATCTTGGGGACAGTCTAGCGAAATTCCAACGCCGTTTTTCCTTCTTTTCTATTCTCGAACCCTAGACCTAAAATAACTCAATTTCTAGTATTTGTACATTACTCCTTCAATTTTACAACATATTAATTTTATTTCATTTTGTTCACAGACATTCCAGTTACATCAAATACCTAACACTAACATTAGCATTTTTGCATATGTTCCTAAGCTCTTCTTACTAGTGTAATTTTCAAAATTTGTATGAAGCTACCTAAGAGACCTGATCAAACATATATAATTTAATCTTCAATAATGGAACTACAATTGAGTTAACTTGAGACTGTACAAAAATTTATTATTTCTGCTCACTTACGTAGCGGAAGCTTATAGGAAAAAATTCCAAAACAATTTATTTCATTTAACTAATGTAGCCTCAAATGGCTTACAATCCTTTATATAGCGAAAAACCTTAAAACAATTCGAAAAAATTACATAATAATAAATAGAGATTTTTTTTTCCAAAAATGGAAAAAATCGAAATAATGACAGATTTTGAAAGTCCTAATCGTCTGGATCATCCACAAAAAATGGAATTCAAATATGAATTTATTTGATTGAGATATACCAAAAATAAAATTTACCAAAAAAGGAAAAAATGTATAAACGAAAGAATTTGCCCGAAATTTGCTCGTTTCCATTCAAATTTGACTAAAATCTCGCCAAAATGAACAACCCCAAAATTTCTCCAAAAATTGGGAAGTTGCCTATTTCTGTTTTTGCCAGTCCTACTCTACCATAAAGTCTAATTACTTCTGCACCACATCATTCCCACCTGGTTGAGAAAAATTCACCCCCGAATTCAGAGGAGAAGCAACGTCATAATCAGAATTGTCCCCACGAAATGGCACAAGGTGCTCAACATTAAAAACGTCGGATGTGTGAATATGACTAGGCAGCATCAAATGATATGCGTTGGGATTAGTCTTCTCAATGATCTCTAAGGGACCAAATTTTCTTACAACAAGCTTGGTGTATTCATGAGCAGGAATACGATCCTTTGTTAACACCATCCAAACAAATTCACCAACCTCAAACTCGACATGGTGATGTTTAAGATCTGCATCATGCTTAGGTTTAGCAATAGCAGCCTGTAAATACTCATAAGTCTGCGAATGAACCAACTGTAGCTATTGAATGAAATCCATCACTTTGCCATGCACTTTAACAGTATTAGAAACTGGAACTAAATCAAGAGGGCTTCGAGGAACAAGACCAAACACCACCTGAAAAGGACTAAAGCCTATACTTCGATTATTTGCATTGTTGTTAGCAAATTCTGCCTGACACAATTTTTGATCCCAAGACTTGATGAAATTACTCGCTAAACAACGAAGAAATCACCCAAGGAACAGTTGACAACCTTTGTCTAACCATTCGTTTGAGGATGATATGCACTGCTAAAGTCCAACTGTGTATTAACCAAACGCTATAAATCACGCCAAAAGTGACTAAGAAAACAAATGTCCCCGATCAGACACAATAGAAACAGGAAGTCCATATAGACGATAGACCTTACGGAAATATAGCAAAGCCACACTGATAGCATCTGTAGTCTTCTTGCAGGGAATGAAATGAGTCATCTTGGAAAAAAGATCAATCACTATAAGAATAGAATCAAATCCAAGCTGAGACCTATGAATTAATCACAAAAGTAAACGGTTGCAAATAAGCATTCCAAGAAGCATGCCGAGTAGATACCATAGCTTGAGTACTAAGGAGTTTAAGGGCATCATGGTCAGTATACAAAATGAATTGCTTCTGGAACAAGTAATGACGCCAATGTCGAATCGCCTGAACTATCGCATAGAACTCCACATGAAAAGTACTGTACCGAGGCTTATGACTAATAAGTTTCTCGCTGAAATATGCAACATTACGATTGTTTTGGCTCAACACACTACCAATATCTACATTCGAAGCAACACAATGTAACTCAAATGGTTGAGTAAAATCAAGCAACAACAAAACTGGGGCGGTTGACAATTTTTGCTTAATCAATTGAAGAGATGCCTCTGTTTAGGACTCCACTGGAACTTGTTGTCCTTCATACAGTTTGTAATTGGTGCCATGATACTACTGAAATGTGGTATAAACCAGCAGTAAAATGAGGCAAGGCCATGAAAACTCTTTACTTCTGTAACAGTCTTAGTCTGTGGCCACTGACTTATTCCTTCTACCTTGGATGCATCAACAGCTAATCCCCCTCTCGACACCACATAACCCAAAACTACAACTCGATCAGTTAGAAAGGTACACTTCTGGACTATAGCATAAAATTTATCCCTGCGAAGGACTGAAAGTACTTCCCGAAGATGCAGGACATGATCATCAGTGTTAGCACTATAAATCAAAATATCACCAAAGTAAACTACAACAAATTTACCGATGAATGGAATGAATGGACGAAGAGCTTGATTCATAACCTGCATAAAAGTACTAGGCGCATTGGAAAGGCCGAATGGCATAACTAACCACTCGTACAACCCTTCTCTTGTCTTAAAGGCTGTCTTCCACTCATCCAGAGTCCTGATACGAATCTGATGGTACCCACTTTTCAAATCAAGCTTACTGAACACGCAAGCACCGATAAGCTGATCTAGCAAATTATCTAAGCAATGAATAGGAAAATGGTAACATACCGTAATCTTATCGATCGCTTTACTATCCATGTACATGCCACGTGCTATCTTTCTTTGGTGTAAGGAAAGCAGGAACCGCGCAAGGACTAAGACTTTCCTTGATGTGTCCCTTCGCCAAAAGCTCATCCACTTATCTGTGCAGCTCCCCATGCTCAGTATCAAGTGACTTGCCCACTAACACATACACTACACCAGATTCTACCATCTTTGCCTCAAACCTTTCTCTGGTTCATAAATTGGTACTGTCAACAACTATTTTTATTGAGCTCTTGTCGGGTAGCAACACAATTTTCTTTCCCCCCAAGTAGAAAACTGTACGTGTTGGTATTCTGTCATGCAACGGATGTCGAACAAACTGCCAAGGTCTTCCTAATAACCAATGATATGTATCCATCTCCACCATATCACACAAAACCTATATTTCGTTTGGATTGTTGTTTCTCTATCTGTATCACCCCTTGATGCATCTCAGAAACTATCATATGATCAAACATATTCAGTGTGTCCTGTATTTTGGCACCCACATATCGCAACACCAACTGTTCTTCCGTCTCCATTACCTCATTCCTAATAATCAACATATAAAACTTTGTCTCGTATAGTTATCAACTGTCTTCATGCCTTGAAACAAATTCTGCAATCGCTGATACATGGTCCAAACATAATTATAGGGTAGAAATTACTTTTTCATATGCTTCTTCACCTTTGTCTGCTACCACCATGTCGCTCTTCGTCCACGAAATCTCGTTGCAACGAGAGGCACATGTTTACCAGTAGGAACCTCCTTAAATTCCAAGAAACCATGGAATTTAGGAATATCAACCTTAAACGCTAATTCCCGGCGCCTGTTCTCCTCCTGGCAACCTCCTCTCCGTCAGGCTGCCAGATCTATTGGATGATAAAGTGGCGTAAATAGATTTTCATCTTCAGAATTCTCAAACGGTTGTACTACAAGAGCATATTGCTATAGCGTGAGTTCAGCAATTTGTTGGGTCGGGAACTCCATCTGTTGACACGGCTGTGCGATCTCATCATGTTTATTCACCTCCTTACTTGGGCTTCACGGGCTTTTGGATGTCTCCTTGGCAGCATGGTGAAGGAACGAACATGTCTCTGATACCAACGACGTAGCATAAACTTATAGGAAAGACATAAAGAATTTCGATGAATAGAAACTCCAGAAAATTTTATTTCATTGAACCAATGCAGCCTGAAAGGGATTACAATGCTTTATGTAGCGAAAAACCCTAAAAATAATTTTTTTCCACAAATGGAAAAAATCGAGATAATGATAGAGTTTGAAAGTCCTAATCGTCAGGATCATCCCCAAAATATGGAATTCAAATATGAATTTATTTGATTGAGATATACCAAAAATAAAAATTACCAAGTATGAATTTATTTGATTGGCCTGTTTTCATGAAAATTTGACTTAAATCTCGCCAAAAACAGACAACCACAAAATTTCTCCAAAAATCGGGAAGTTGCCTATTTCTGTCTGCGTCGATCACACTTCGCCATAAAGCCTAAATCCTTCTGCACCACATCACTCACTCAACTAGAGGCAAGAAACCAGACTCTTAAAATATATAGAATCACAAAAACAATATTATTTTAATTTCCAACAATTATATCCTCTTGACTCGTAAACCTTATGTCCTATTCCCGTCAAATGTTGAATAATTAGATCTAGACTAAAATGACATTTCAACCTTCTAATTATTTTTCACTTAAAATTTACTTATTTATAAATAGTTTCTTCGTTATTCAAGTTTAAACTTCTCTTCAAAGAAAAACTTAAGTGGTCATATTAGTCCATCGAATAGTTGACACTTTCGAAAATGAATACATGCCCACAATATCGATTCTTATCAGTTCTCAGCTTGCCTATATATTGGATGATATAATTGAATCTCACTCAT
>CAIGRM010167521.1:0-10742 GCA_903798335.1 Fraxinus albicans
TACTCATCAAAGTTTTTCTCACCTAACACTTGAGCTTCATTAATTGCTGTATATTACAGTGCTAGCCTATTTCTCTCTTGTACTTAATTTGATTATATCATTTATTAAGAGAGAAATTTCAATTGTAAAATCGCTCTTCTATTAAATTTGTAGATCGTGTTGAGGTCCCGTACAGCTTAACGTTGTATATAGATTGGTATTTCTTGTTTGTAAGTCACTGGAAGCATTTTAAAGGGTTAGATTGCACCATAAGTCAATCAACGTAGCTAAAAGGCCTTGCTTGTGCCGAAAAGCTTCGTAACGAAGGACGTAGATCATTTCTTTAGATCGAACCTCCAAAATTATATCATTTGCATCCTCTCAATCTCTCTCTTACTTATTTCACTTACTACGTAGATTTATCTACTTGCTTCATACTTGCTTGTATTTATTTTAATTTTACAAAAAAGTTTTAAATATCCAATTCGCCTCCCTCTTGGTTAGCCATTCTTGGGCCTTCACTCTTAGCTTGTATACTATCAACCTAAAACTTTCTCAAAGATTGTTCGTTGTTCTTCACACACCCCACACCACGATTGATTGGGAATTTCATAACTTGATGATAAGTAGAAGAAGGCACCAGCATTTAGGAGAGTTTGACCACATATTGTATTATATGTCATGGGGGTCTTGACATTCAAAAAGTTTGCCAGGATCACTACGCATGTAGGATAAGTGCCCAATGTCATTGGGAGCTCCACCCTCCTTTTGGTATAACAGTGGCCCCTTTGAATCCTTCGAGGGGAGTGGATACTACTTTCAATCTTTTTAGGGAAATTTTCAATCCTACAAATGCTTCCTAAGGTATGACATTTGCTACGCTACAACTTCGATCAACATTCTCTTAACATCGTAATTTGTTATGTCACCGACAATCATCAAAGCAATTGTCGTGGGTGGTTGCCATGCCAATTAAATATTCCTTACTAAAACTGATTCTTTGATCGAACCTTACCTTTTCTTGAATGGTACAGACCCCAATTGTGCGAGCATAACTCTTTCTGGCCGAGTTTGAATCCCAACCTACTGGGATCCCTCCAATTATCATGTTTATTATATCTGCCTAGGTGGTGCACGATCGTCAACCTTTTGCTAGCCTCAATCATTCTTTACGTACTTAGTCAAGAGCCCCCACTTCGAGTGACGCTCGATCTTCTCCTTCAAATGGATATATTTCTCTGTGTCATACCCATAGTCCTTATAGAAATACCTGCACCTGTCTCTCTTGCTAGCGGTCTCTCTTGCTAGCGGAAGTTGCCATTGGTTTTGGCTAGTCAAGCTCTTTCTATCTCATATTTCCATAACACCTCTACCCATGGAGTATTTAAAAGAGTGGAGGCATTAATATGCTCTCGTCTCTACCTGATGAACTGATCTTAAGCGTACCCTTGTTCATCCTCTCATTCTTCGGCTTGCTTTTATCAGTGGGTTTTCACTCATCAATTGACTTTCGCTTAACTATCATCCTTCCCTGAGGTTTTTCATGACCATCTCTATTTTCTCCGCGTCCATGTACTTGTCACCCTTTTACAGTAAGTAATGCATAAATTCCAAGGATTTTTGGAGAGTGACATCTTAAAGGCCCAATTTCGTGTCCCATTCATCAATGATGTTATCACTGACATTTGAAGGTCATTTATGCAACGTGTCGACCAACTAAACAGAGAGAACTATTCTTACAAAGATTCATCTTTCTCTTTACAACTTTTATCAATTCAATGGATGTCATCTTCCTCCTTTACTACTTAAGAAGTAAGCCACAAAATTCATAGAGATCTCATTAAATGCTTTTATACACATGGGTACCAAAATGGCCAGCCAGTCTCTGGCCTCTCTCCTGAGTTTCGGGGAAAAAGACCGGTACATCTCTGCATCTGAGACTCCGTAGAGTCTCATTAAATCAACGAAGGTTCAAAGGTGGTCTGGTGGATCTGTGACTCCATCGTATGCCTATATCATTGATTGAAGCCTTTCGATAGACGGATCAACATGATCTCGGACGCAAATGGGTCTTCTTCCAAAACCAGTTGCAGATGCATGTCATTCCTCTTGGATATTGCATCATCTAACTTCTGGGCCATCATTTCCTCCATCCTTCATTCCAAGTCTACCATGGGTTGGGAAAACTGCGGAACTGCAACCTCTGTAGCCCTCAAGTCTCCTATTGTTGGATGAATAATAGATGGGATAATCGTTTATGTCACTTGAGGCGGTTGCTCGCATATGACCTCAGGCGGGTTCTATGGTGGGACTGTAGCTCTTTGCGATTAACTTTGCAAGAGGGTCATCATGGTTTCCAATTGAGTTTCTAGAATACTAAATTGGCTATGCGTTACATACTGTGACTACAACCTCCTTGCAACTGACTCTGACTTCGTCTTTACTGTATTCTCGATCATACGCGTTTCACTCCTAGTACATCTCCTTGACATAGCTTTTTTGTTCAGTGGTTTTCCACAGACGATGCCAATGAAATGGTTATGAAACAAGCCTTTGTGCCCAATGAAATAGTTACGAAACAAGCCTTCTGCTACTCCGATTAACAAATGCTACTTGCGAAATGAAGTAGGGGCTTTTTCCATTATTTTACCTTCGATGTAAGAATTAACGAGGGATTCAAGAACGTAATCTTAGGAGGAAAAGATCAAATGCATATTCAGATAGCCAAAATCTCAAGATCCATACATGTCCTGCCTTATGAGTATTTATAGATGTCTAAAACCATATAACTTTAGGGTGGTTAACGCGACATATGTCCCACGTAGTGCCTCCCACTATCCCCACATCTTGAGTTGGGGATCTCCACAAATCCGGTAGTTGGTTGTATTATGATAACTGTCGATCGGTTCCCATCTAACTCAATGACATTTTTATAGTTAAGTATTGCATTAATTTCGTAGTGGTAGACGACCCATCATGAATGTAGAAGGCCTCATAGCGGTAGACAACCCAACATGAATGTAAAGGGCCTCATAGTGGTAGGGGCCTAGTATGAATATAGATGGCCTCGTAGTGGTAAGGTAGGCAGCCTAGCGTGAATGCAGATGGGCTCGTAATGGTAAGCGGCCAAGCATGAATGTAGAGAGCCTCATAGTGATAGGCGGCCAAGCATGTGTAGATTGAGTAGCCTCCTTCTAATTGGCCAGGTAGATAATTGTTGGTGCCTCTAATATCACAACGTCTATTTAGATGGTTTTATGACTGTACAATTACAAAAAAAAAATAGAAAATCAACTTGCTACCGAACCATAAATAAATCCAATTGTATATTTCATGTTTCGAAATTCCTAGGACAATTAAGTATGCCTCGGAGATTCGACAAGATAAAACAAATAAGGTCGCCATCAACCCACAAAATAAATTATCAAACAATACATAGATAAGCGAATAAACAAGAAAAATAAAGTAAGTAAGATCATTTCGCTATTGGCATTGTCACTCATCATCATGTGCACATAAACCCTATTTAAATAATTTACAAATTCATAGATTTAATGAAACCCCAGTAGAAAAATACATTTTTAAGTCAATCTTTCGTAAGAACTACAATTTCTCATTGTTTTCAAAGTGCAAACCATCTACAAGATTTTCTACTTGAGTATTATTAAAGATAATTAGGTTATAAATACGTGTATTTTTTTCATATATATATTGTATATTTGTCTACAAGTAATCATATTCTATACTTTTCTATTTTCAATATGACATCTAGTTTCATACTTTATTTTAAAAAAATCTCAATATAAAGACTCAGACTGGATAGGATTGAACCGAAACTAGTTGGTTCGATCTCGATTTGATTCTGTAGTTGGATCTTGGTTTGATTCATTTTTCTATGGAATCAGACTGAACCAGACATCGCCCACTTCTATAAACGTATTCTTAAATAAACAACTAACGACATATGTATTAATCTAGAGGACGCGAATAGATTAAACAACATTTTCATTATGTAACAAAATTGTTTCTCTTTAAAAGAAAGGATAATTGCTGTAAGGATACCAAACATTTCATTTAGTAGAAAACTTTGCCCAAACTTTTCATTTGTACCACATACGGCACCAAATCTTTCAAAAATTTGAAAGTGAAGTCCAATGAGATAGATTTTGTCTATTTGACCCCAAAAATCGTCGGTTGACTCCAGAAATGAAAAATTTTATGATTGTCTCCAAATAGGGCAATGGTGTGTTTGATAAAGCACATTCTTTCTATTAAAATCAAGATTAAAAACCACAACCACCCACCCCATCTCCTTCTTCTCCAACCCTTTTACCCTAAAACTAAAACCAAACCCACCCAGTAGCCACCACCATCGCCTCGAAATTAACCACCATAGGCACCACCACTAGCCCCAACTCCACCTCAAAGGCTCGTAAAAAAGAGCTACAAAATCCCAATAACCCTTACAAGAAACCCAAGAAAATCTAACCTCAACATTCCTTACCAAATCAAAGAAGTCTAATTATAAAACATCCTCCAAGAATCCTTTTTTTTAACCTCAACATAGACGAGGCATGAAAGTCATTCAAAACTCTCACAAATTGTTCTTCTTTTCCTAGTATCAATTCTTTAATTACCCATTTGTGCTGATTCTCTGATACTGATAATCTCAAGAGGGCATACGCGTCAGTATTTTTTGTGCTTGAAAATAGTCCAAATTTGTTGGAGTACGAAACCATATGTAAGGTATTGTGTGGTGGTAGAATTGGAGGGATAGTGGAGAAAATACTGGTATCGAATTTGTTTAGGGCAGAAGGTGGATTTGGTTGTGGTTGTTAGAGGGTGAGATGTTTTGATGGGCGGGGTGGAGAATGGAGTAAGATGAAATCATTTTGTTATTTAATTATTTCAATTATTTTAAGTTAAATTGAAATAGACAATTTTACTATTACCCAACAGGTCAAAATTATCAATTTTCCAATTTTTGAGGTCAACTCATGGCTAATATGACAAAATCCGTCTGATTGGACTTCAACTTCAAATTTTTGAAAGGTTTGGTACCGTAGGTGACACAAATGAAAGGTTTGGGCAAAGTCCGCTACTAAATGAAAGGTTTGGTATCTTTGCTATGATTATCCCTTGAAGGAATTATTTTAAACTTGTTTCTTATTCTTGAAATATATAATTTAATATATAAAATACTAACGAGAGATCATTGAAGGTTAAGAACAACTTCGAAATAGTCTTCTTGACATGAAAAAGAACCTAGTTAAATCCCTACGAGATTTTCATGCTCAAATACACTTTTTTGAAATCAGCTAGTACTATCAAAACCTGTTTGAGAATCCTTATGTATATTTACTTGAATGTCTGATGAAATGATTGTCTATGATTGCCGATGGAAATTTTTGCCGACCATAAGCCTCGGTAACGGACTTTTCCATTCCTATAGCTGCATTATTTGCTAGTCACAACTACATATTTCATGAGCATACAAAGCAAAATGAAGTTAACATTACTCACCTCTCATCTATTTTTTGATTGACCAAGTTGCAAGTTTCTTCAAATTGACGTTGATTTCAACCTTATCACCTTGAGTTTGAGAAGCGATGTTAACAATATATGTCAAGTTTGTAAGAGAAATTTGTTTTGAAATCTTTAGAACTATCTCCACAATTATTGAATAAGTAATTGACATATATGTATATAATCGTGCCTAGACTTATCGCTTCTTCTTCTATTTTTTTAAATACCCAAGACTTATAAGTAGAGTAATTTTATTCTTTTTCTTTTTTTTAATCCATATTAGACATATGTTCTATATGTACAACTAATATAAGAACCTCAAGTTCTCCCATTGAGTCTATTAAGTTTTTAGTGTTGGCAATTCTGTGAACAAATGACTAATTTATAACGTGTTGTAAAAGTTAAGAACCTAGGGTGCAATTTTTACAAATTGGGTTATGAGGTCTAGAGTTCAAGCATGAAAAGAAGAGAAATACGGCGCCATATTTTCACTACCTTCTCACCTAGTTGGCACTCAAGTAACAAAAATAGAATGTCTCTGACCCATCTATCGCCGAGCTCTCACTCGAGAGACAATGCGTCGTTGAGCCCTTGCTCGTGGGACAGGTCGATTAGGAAACTCTTATTTTGCTGTTTTGAAGTATTTTTTCTAGCCCATTCAACCATCTCCTATAAACTAATATGGTTGTTCATTGTGCCTCTTCTCTAAAACATATTCAAGAGCCTATTCATACATTGATTTCATCTTTTCACTCTTGATTTTACACAACCACATATTTGGGAAAAACATCAAACATACTGAATCTGAAACATCACCTACTTTGTATTGATCATAGGAAGGTACTTTCTCATTTGAACTTCAGAGGTTGCCGGAGGTTGAGAAATGTTGGACTACAAGAGCAGAAAGAGCACAAGGCCTTGGAGCAGGTTCTTGAAATTTCACTTGGAACAGACAATTACAGAAGATCTTGGAGCGGGCCTTGGAGTTAACAAGAAATAGATCAGAATTCTAGTGGAGTTGGTTAGATAACATCTGACCGTAACTCACTCTGTATTGTCTATAGTAGACATAACTGGCTTAGTCCCGAAGTTTTTACCCAGTCGGTGTTTTTCCGTCATCATATCGGTGTTTAACATTGTTTTCCTTATTACTGTAATATTCAAATATAGGATAATTGGATTTGCATACTTAATCATCTAGAAACAATTAAAAGTGACTTGTTTCTTTTGATTGATTAATTCTGCACATAGGGACAAAACTAAAAATGGATAAATAACAACCATTCGATAACTTAAAAGCCATTAAATTGGTAATTCGTAAACTGTTAAGTGGTATCCAGTACGACACCCGATTTTTAAATTGGTATCATAGCCCAAATTCAATCATTGACCTATATTATCTAGATGAGCAATCCATTATCCGTCCCGCTATATTTTGATGGCAGTAATTATGTCTACTGGAAGGTTAGTATGATAAACTTTTTAAAATCCATGGATGAGCGTATCTGGCTTAGTGTTGAAAATTGCTGGGTTGCACCTAGTTCTACAGCTAATAATGAAATAATCCCTATTCCTATTGCTAATTGGACTAGAGCGAACTTAAATGAGTGTAACTGGAATAGCAAAGCCTTACATGCCCTATTTATAGCAGTATCCTTGGAAGAGTTTAGACAAGTGTCAATGTGTGATATAGCCAAAGAGGTTTGGGATATCCTACAAACCACACATGAGGAAACTCAGGCGGTAAATAATTCTAAATTACAGATGTTAATCACTAGGTTTGAAGAAATTCAAATGAAGGAAGATGAAATTTTTGATGATTTTTATGCGAGCTTAAATGACATAATAAATTCTAGCATCAGCCTATGTGAGAGAATCCTAGAGCCTAAGATAGTCTAAAAAATTCTTAGATCCCTATTAGAAAGGTTTAGACCTAAAGTCACGGTAATAGAGAGAGTAAGGACTTAGAATCCATTAAGATTGAAGAGTTGGTTAGATCTCTCCAAACTTATGAAATTACATTAACTAAACCTACAAACGATAAGTCATTGGCCTTAAATATTGTGAGGAATAATGATAGACAATCCCCAGATTTAGATTATCCTAATGAAGATGATTTAGCTTACTTTGCTTAAAAATTCCGAAATTTGCTTAGGAATAAAAAAAACCTAAAGAACGATAAGGAGATGATTCCAGTGAGTTTAAAAGGCAATCTCAATCTATGAGATGTCATAATTGTCGAGGTTTTGGCAACGTTAAGAGATAGTACCCTAGCAGTAGGGAAAATCCGGATAAGGCTATGAATGCCACTCTCACTGATGACGAGTCTAACTCGGACAATCAGAGTGAAAAATCTACTTGTGAGGAAAGTGGAAAATATATTGCCTTTACTACTAGAATTAGAAATAAATCTCATAAGAGGAGTGAGAAGGTTGAGAACGTAAGGAGTGGTAAGAATTCAGAAGAAGATTTTGATAGTGAGGACAATTCTGATAGTGAGTAAGATATTCATGAGTCTTATGATAGAATCTATGAGGAGAGCATTAAGATTATAACAAAAAATAAAGTGTTAAGTACGAGAGTTGCGGAGCTCAAGTCGGAAAATGAAAAACTTGTAGCGTCTATTCAGGAATCTACCTCAACCCTGAGTGAGTTGAAATCCATGGATGAATCTTTAGATACTCAGGTTAGGAATCTCACTAGTTAGCTTGAGAAGACCTCTAGAAGAGATAATGAGCTGACAGTTGAAAAGGAAACCTTAGAAATCTAGGTTAAAAATCTTTTGAGCGACCTAGAGCATTCTAAATCTCAACTTCTTGCCTTTTTTGGTGGTTCTATAAAGCTAGACAATATTCTAGGAATGGGTAAGCCAGCTGGTAATAAAGGACGCCTAGGATATAATAAAAATGATCATAATGTTGCTAGTGCATCCAATACCACATTTATCCCTAGTACTAATTAGCTTAAACATTGTCTAAGCTTAAATCTAAGAATAGGGGATATGTAGTATAGATGCCAATTATACAGCGTATCACACGCCAATCTATGAATAGATATCAACGATCACATACCTTTGGTTCTAGGTTTATCCCTACTTGTTTTCATTACGGCAAGTTAGGACACATAAAGCACAGGTGTCGTCATTTTCTGAACAAAAATAGAAATCAGAACTTAAATAGAAATAAGAATCAGGATTATATTGGTCAGATTGACTTCCTTGCTAATCAGGCAAGTAAATTGACCAAGTTAATGACACAGATGACCTTAATATTCCGTCACTAGGCAAGTTTGGGTGAAGAAAAATGATCTGAAATTTTTCGAAAGAGATCGTGGTGCTCTTATAGGTAAGAGCATTTGCATATCTAACTGATTATGTATTTTTGGTGCATACTCGTACTTTATCATTACGTGACATTGATTTATGCATGCATCATATTTGTTTATTTATTTTTTAGGTAGAAAACTTATGCATATTTTTTATTTTTATTTTTATTTTTTTTATTTTTGTGTTTGGTACATTCATGTTTTAAAATAAAAACTATAAAAAAAACAAAAATTTGAAAAAAACAATGGGCGGAAAATTGTATTTACAGTTTAATATATATAATATGCTTGAATTTGTTTATTGTGATAAAGCATGATTTTAATCGATAAGTTGTAACATAGTTTTCATTGCTGGTTTAGGTTATTATGGAGCACTTAGTATATGTGTCTTTATATACCATCTGCATTGCACACACGATGATACTGTTAGTGGGACTCGACCACGTGTGTGAGATTTGAGATGACAATCACATGTTAGTAAGGTGACTTTGAACATGAATTGACCTTATTTATTAAACATAAACTCAAGTTTATCCCCGGTAATAAGAAGCTCAATATCTTATGTTCTTCTTTAGAATCTATTTGACTCGAGCAATTAAGTTTGCGAGGTTTCTCACCACTTGGTGCCTATGATCAACTGGTTTGGGTTCACAGGTCTAAAACTCGCTACATGTGTCATTTTAGTTGCTTAATGGAGAAAATACTACAATTAAGATGTGGAAAATGATAATGAGTGTAAAAATTTAAAAGATGTGAAAATAAAATATGCTCAAAATTAGGGGGAGAAAAGAAAATATCCATACAAAATGAGCTTTTCTTTATAGATTCTAGTGTGCTTTAAATGGTTTGACTTTCATAAGTAGATGAATATACTTATTGACAGTGATATTTAACATGTCCTTTCTCACAAAATTAAGGTTTGGAATCCTACTTACAAAGGATTAGTGACTCTTTACACATATGGGTCACTTATAAGATTTACTTCATATTAACGTGAACTAAGTATGTGGGAATATTTACTGTACATTGATTATACTTTTGCATGCTAACAATTGCATTTTGGAGTTATTATATGTTAATGTTAAAAGTTTTTTATTATCGGTCCATTTGTCATTCATGACAAAAGGGAGGAGAGTGAAGTAGTAAAAAATTTGAATTGGAGAAGTTAAATTTTTGAGGTAAAGTAGATTGATATGGAGAGATTTATTGATTGCATTGCATTCCATACCACAACTACCAAACTGTTTGAGTTTTTGATATTTTTGTGATGCTAATGTTTTTGTTGGTGTTTGGATTAACATTAGGTAACATCTCAATCTAACTAATGTTGATATCACGTGTTTAATGATTTTATTATTTTCTTACACCAGTTTGATGAAGTTTGGATATTTTAGATTTTGTTTTTAGTTTTCCTTGACTTATTATGTAGTTTTGTCACATGATACTAAATGGGGAGTTTGTTAGGTTTTTAGTCTTAGCGATTATGTGGACAAAATGACTAATTTATAACGTGTTGTAAATGTTAAGAACCTAAGGTGCAATTTGTACAAATTGGGTTATGAGGTCTAGGGTTCGAGCATGAAAAAATGAGAAATACGACGCCAAGTTTTCGCTAACTACTCGCCCAATTGGCGCTTGATCGACAAAAACAGAATGCCTCTCGCCCGCCAGTCACTGAGCTCTTGTTTGAGCGACTGTGCGTCACTCAACGACGCATGTCATTGAGTCCTCGCTCAAGTGGCAGGTCAATCCGGAAAACCTTATTTTGTTGTTTTGAAGTATTTTTTTCGGCTCACTCAACCTAATTATCCTCTCCTATAAATTCCCAAGTCTATGCACGAAAATTAATGTGGTTGCTCATTGTGCCTCTTTTCTATAACATATTCAAGAGTCTATTCATACATTGATTTCAT
>CAIGRM010167529.1:0-21030 GCA_903798335.1 Fraxinus albicans
TTTTTCATGATAGAATAAATTTCCATTCATGTGAAAATATTTCGTAGGTCAGTAGTCACACTGACATCTATTAAAAGAAATTTATCTTCGCTAAATATTGACACAGAAACCAATTAAAAATAATTTATTTAAAAATATTTTGGCTATTCGTACAAGGCCCCCTTATCATATTACAAATTTTGTGAAATTTAAATGAAAGTGTAGGAAATGTTCCATTAAAATGTATAAATATGAAAGAGTTCAATAGTTCAAAGAATTGATAAAACTAAGAAAGTCTTTTGAAATTAAAAGATATAACTATTTTCAAAAAGTGTGTCAAAATTAATTTTTTATCTTTCTTTATTTCTCATTTCCTACATGTTGGGTATTTTGAACCATTGGATTGAGATGTTGATCAATGGCAGGCAGCGTCTGATATAAATACGTGTAGTATATTGCCCTAATGGTCATTCAGCTCCAAGTTCCAACTGCTCGCCGTTCTACTCGCTTCTTTCTATCTCTAGTTACCAGCTTGAGACTTTTCGGTTTGGATTAATTGTAGAAAACCCCCTGAAAAAGTTTTCATTTACGATATACTCCATACCTATTAAAAATCGAAGAAAATCCTCATATTTGAAACATTTTGTGTGAAATACTCCGTACCATTAAGATCTGTCAAATTTGTCCTTAAAATAGTAAAAAATGTCAAAAATAAAAAAATAATTGCAATTGCCGTACCGAAACTTTTATTGTTTTTTGCAAATTATACCTAAATCTTTTAAGGGTAATTACAGCAAAAACCCAAAAAAGAAACCCTAAACGGTTAAATCAAAGCACCCACCTATTCCAATGGAAATTTGATTGACTACCCCATTTGTTTTCTTGCTTTTCCCATACATAATAAATATAGTACAAAAGTGGACTCAATGCTTCATGGTGTCCCTCTTTCCACTACGCAAATGGCCCAAAGGTCCCCCTTTCCAGTTCATTATCAGGTATTAGATAGTTCTGTTAGTAGTTATAGTAGTGGGAGTGAGACGGAGTATGAGAGATTTGTGATTGGTGAAGATGAGTTTGAAAGTACATCTGAGAGGCATTTTGGGACTGACGTAGATAAGGAAGTTCTGGAAGAAACTCATTTTGTTAAGGAGTATGAGTTTTCAAGACCTGTTGTGAAGAGCCTATTGGAAAATGATTGTTATTCAAAACAAATAAGATGTCGAAATGAAGAAACGGGAAAGGAAAAAAAATTGAACCATGCAGCAGCATGGATTTGTACCATGTGGCCGCATGGGCCTTTACCGAGACTAAATGTCCCGGTATGGTTTGAACCATGCGGCCGCATGGTACAAATTTTCGACCATTTTGAGGACGGTTTTTGCTCGTTCGGAATTTAAATTTGGTGGCTTTTGGAGAGTTTTTTGCACCACTTTGTGTAGCATTGTTTCTAGGATATAAATAAGTGGTTCGTGATCAACTTAAACGTATATGAGAAACATATGTGTAAGATTATTCATTCCATAACCAAGAAAATCAATTTTCTTTATCCATATTCATTTCCCTCCTTGTGTTCTTGAAATTTTGGAGAATCACACAAGTGCTTAAGTGTTGAATTCTTTACAAGGCTTGATCAATCCTTCTAACCATTTGCCGCGAGACCCTTTAAGCACCAAATCTCATAGGAGAGGGCAAATATCGTTTGAGGACAATGATCATGTGTTTGAGCCTTTCATACCATTGAAGTTGTTTAATCATATCGCATTCAAGCTTTCTACTGCGATTCCGGTTTGAGAATTTGCGATGTTCGGGTGACATAAAGATAAGTTCATCTTCTTCTTTTTGTTTATTTTCATTATTGAATTTAATTGGTCTTGGTTTCATTCATCACGTTGTTGTTTTAATCTTGATTTCTTCTCAATTTCCTCTCATAGGGAAAATATTCCCAACAGAGCCAAGGTGAAAAAATGTTCAACGGAGTAGTAATATTAGTGGTTATACTTTTTTTAGGCCTCTTGTGAAGAACCTGGATGGTGAAATTGTTTAAGGAAGTGATTATTTGAATGAATGTGCATTTAGGAGGGCTTTTGTGAAATAGATGATGAATCAATTGTTTCAGATAGTTCTAATACACACTTGGCCCTCAACTCCAATTTAGATTTCAAAGCGTCGGATAAAACATGAAGGAGACAATGGCGCAATTGAGTTTCTAGGGGAGGTTGACAATGCACTTTTGCATGATGAGAATAAATGAGTCGTAGGCACAAAACATAGGTTACCTTCTACTTCATTTGTTGGTGGACAAAAGTTCCAGAGATCATTCATAGGAAATCGATCGACAGGTCATAACAGACTCAAAACTCTGATACGAAAATTGATGGGTTTTCGTTGAAGCGGATGGAGGGTGGTGGTGCCGGATGGAGGGTGGTGGTGTTTGTGATTTTAACTTTGGGGTAGGGGGTATGGTGAGGAGTTGGGTGAAGAAGAAGATGATTTCTATTTTTTATTTTTCATTTAATATGATTGAAATGTTTGGATCTTTTGCAGCAATTATTTCTAAAAAATTTAGGTGTAATTTGCAAAAAAAAAAAAAAAGTTTCGATACTGCATCTACAATTATTATTATTATTTTGACATTTTTACTGTTTTTAACAACAAATGTGACAGATCTTAACGGAATGGGGTGTTTTGTATAAAATGTTTCAAATATGGGGTTTTCTGCGATTTTCAATAGGTAGGGAGTATATTGCAAAATGAAATTGTTTTCAGGGCATTTTCTGCTATTAATCATTTTTTATTTATAGTAAAAGTTTATTCTTTCTTTATTTTTATTTTATAACTAGTGGAGGATCGTGCGTTGCACGATGACTGTTATAATTTGGGTGTAGATTTTGTTATAACAATGCTCTATTTTAGATTATGTAAGATTTAGTTGTATAGTGTCAATAATGTTAAATGGTTGTACATGATAAAAGATGTGAATAATTAGATTTCATAGATATGCAAACTTTATTTATATTTATATAAAATTTACATACTGATTAAATAAACACACATTACTGGGTGCACAAAAGCAATACCAAATGTGCAAACATTGGGATCCCACAAACGTATAAACCTTCGGATGAAATGCTTTATACTATAGTCAAACTCGTTCCCTCAAAGAAAAAAAAAAAAGAACAGGCGGAAAATGTCCAAATACTTGCCGGGCAAGGTCTCCAAGCCCCAAAATCCGCTCACCGTCAATCACGACAATAACTTCAATCTTCTTTTCAAGCCAATTTTTCAATACCTCTACAATTCTTCCCCTGCACCTGGGAAATAAAGTAAAGATTGGACACAAGTGCAGACTGTAAAATAATAGGCATATTGGAAGTGTAGAACAACTTAATTGAATGTTTGAACACAAGATACTTACACAATAGGTCTTTCAGAAGCTTCTCATTGTTGGTTGCAAGATCAACTATGACAGGGAGTACCTATTAAAGCAATAGAAAGGACATTACATAGCAGAGGTAGAGAGAAATAGGACCAAAGTATATCCAGAATAAAATAAAGTTCAAATTAGTCAATGAATATAGGCATCTAATTCTTTTCATGTATTACATTTTTGCTTCACGCGATGGGGGCATACCAAAGCAAAAGTCGCACTAAAAAAATGCAGTGTCTTATAATTAATAACACTAAAAATCTTAAACATGAAATGAAAAAAATATATAAGCTCAAGACTCTCTAGCAATGAGCCATATATTGGACACAAGAATAAATAATAGACAATTGTCTCACTTTCGGTGTAGCTTTTCTCGATTCACAGCATTGGGAACGTAAAGAAAATTAGAAAATCAATCTAAAGTGAAACTAAAAATCAAATTACCTACCATTTGAACCATTTCTACGGGACATCAGACAACTATTTTTAGACTAAATCCCCTTCTTCCAATTGATTTGCTCCTTGAAAATTTCAAAAGTTTCAAAAAAAAAATCTAAGTTGGAGCCAGATAAAATGCTTACAAATGATTGGTTTCTCAAACCGTAGTTTACCCATATCACAAACCTCGACGATATAAAACAACAAAATAATACCCAAACCATTTTACCATAGTTCTAGATCTAGCATACCTCCATTCCTCAGATTCCCAATTGACCAAGTTTTCATATATACTTTCATCAAAAATATTTTTCCTTCGCAATGATTTCTTATATCTTCCTCCATATTCTTAATAAACACCGCGCAAAAGACAAAGCAAACATTTTAATTTTCAAAGCATAAGAAAAATAATAGAACATATCACAACAAAATTGAAGACTCACTTGCTCTAATCTACATGCAGAGAGTGCTAAATTCTCGGTGAAGGGATAAAATAAGGAAAAATCAGATGAATATACCAACAAACTGTGATACGCAATGGTTAAAAGCTGCAAATATGAAAGTGAAAGTATGATTATAACATTCTTGGACAGATTTTTTTGGTACATGAATAAAAGTTAAATTATGAGAATTAAATTAATCAACTTGTGACCATGAAAATTGGAGAAAGAAATCCAAGACAAATTTTAATCATTATGAAACAGGGTTACCTTATGCAGTGACAATTAGTGAGGAAGAGAAATATAGGTGAAACCAAACAGCTATAATCCAACTACGACGTTCCTTATAGATAGAAAGTGAATAGCAGCAATGCGAGAGATGTCAAGAACATAAAACGTAACTGCAAAAGATGGAAGCCTCTCCAGAACATCAGAGGCAAGTGCACTATCAATAGATTCATCTAAATATAGTCTATACCTTTCTCCACCGAATAGGACCATTTATTGTTTATAAAATTGCTAAACAGATAAAAAAAGTAAAGGACCAAACAGGTAAAAGCATTCCCTAGCAAAATAAATCCATATATTGACATATAGTTGAGTTTGATTATATATACCATCTAGAAGAACACCAATCACTTCTGGATCATTGAGTGTTGCCATCAATTCAGCGTCTTGTACATTGACAGCAAAAAAGTACATTTATTTTCTGCAAGAATGGACAGCACTACATCATATTATCAGCAGAAGGCATGATCCAGATTCTATGCTTAAAGCATATAATACAAACTAAAAAGGAAATAACACTACACTGGCTATAAACAATTGGAAATAAAAATTATAAGAAACAGACAGAGAGGGGACAATCACAAACTGGAATGAACAATAAATGTGCAGAGTCATTAGGCAAAGAAGTCATGTTTCATGGAGGCCATATCCAGTCATGAGAGATATAAAAGAACTTGATAGTTAATTGAGTTTAAGATATTCATGCCCTACCAGAAAAAAAACATTATTGTAGCTATTGCTCATCAAAGGGGAAAACAAAACAAAGGTTGTTATATTCCTGCTCTAAAACAACTTTATGTACCAGTTTAAATGCACCGACAATCGACTATGTTTCGCTCATGTTTACAAACCATAATAATATATCAAACATCACCATGTGAAAAATTATGGGCACCAAAATTAAAGAGGGAACAACATTCTTTTATATTAGACACAAAGAAATAAGAAACTCAAAACAAAAATTGAAGATAATAAGAAACTTCAAAATACCTTCCATATGTAATGTGCGACATGACCCTCTAAGCAGTCAGCATCAATGCGGTTGGAGACGTTGACTTGAATGTGCAGTCTCAACAATGTTAATATAGACTTAGTGCATAAGAATGTAAAAGATGCATAGATGTCACTTTTCAAATTTCAAATTTCAAATCACCGCAAACTTCCTTATCAATATAATTGCAGAGTTTGGAATGAGAGTCACAAAAATAATGTTTCTCATTGGATTTGTCCAACAATCTTGTTACATAATAAATGTGTAGACAGCGAAACATTTATGCCCAAAATTGAGTAGATGGAAGAAGGAATGCAATAAGAACTTACAGCCTCAGGTAATGAAGATGTTCTATTATCATCCTCAACTGAAGATGTTCTTGGAGAACCTTCTTCATCTCCTTCGGCCTTCGGGTACAGGGGAGGGCGGATTTGCAGGAGAGAGATGAACGTCGAGAGAGAGAAATGAGATGGGTCATGGGTGAAGAATGGTGGAGGATGGGAGATTGTGGGGATCAACAAGTATGTTGGTAACAATTAACACCAAGAAGAAAATCATCAATGTAAAATTATTCAGAGAAGAATGCGTAAATCGGCATCACCTAGATACCAGTGCCAGCAAATAATTACCTTCGAAGCTTCGAGGAAATGATAAGTAGCTTCACTATACAGCCTACAGAATGAGCATACTGCTCTTGTAGCATCTCAATGATACTCTCAGAGGCCTGTAAGATTGTTGGGAAGCGAATAAACCAATTTCTCATCTGCATCAAAGCCTGCAATGATACATTGTTCTTCATTAAATTTAAATTATACAATGTTTTATACAATATTTCGTCAAAATTATACAATGTTTTATTTCAATTTCATGGCAAATCAATATCCCATTTGACAAAAGTAAAATTCCCTTTCAAAAGTATCTTCCAAGTAACAATAAACGTATGGTAAAACTGTTAAATATGATCTTCAGTATTGAACTTCTAAATAAAATGTAATTTTTTTCTTTTTTTCTTCTTGTTTTTTGGTTCTGGAGGGAGGGTATGTTGCGGATTTGACTGACTTAGGATGCCATCAAAAACTGGATCAAGGCTTTTCCCGTAAAACATAAATGCCAACAACCTTGCAGAGGCCTTTAATTTAACATTGAAACAATAATGTCTTCTAAACAAGAAGTAACAAAAGAGAGAGAGAGAGAGAGAGAGAGAGAGAGAGAGAGAGATATATATATATATATATATATACTTGTTCGTGATTGTACTATAATATTCAATTCTCTTAAATTAAATTGAAAATGCACGTTTAATAAAGCAGCCGAAACTCTACAATTTACAAAAGCTTAATGCTGAGGGAATATGATTCTTGTCTCTGGTTCCTCAGTTTTGATTATTGTTCTTAATTCAGCAATGATAAACTTCTTCATTTGACATTAGTTTTATCATGGTAACAATTAATAAGCTAAAAGAGAAAGAAAGCAACCTTATGAATTGATTTACTTTGGTGAAGTTTGTAAATTAGTTATCGCACCCGGAAAAAGTGCTTCATCATTAATAATGGTATTTTCCTTAGGTCTTAAAATTCTATCCTTTACTATACATCTTTCTGCTAGATCAGGGACTCCCCTATATGTCTATACACATTGTGTAGGTGCATTTTAACATACTGAATTCTGACCTCGAGTGTTTGAATTGCAATTAGTTCTATAATTGAAGATCTTGTAGAGCTAATTAGCAAGTAGAACCTCTTAATCAAACTTTCATCATATCCATACTCCAATTCTCAATCATAAGACAAAATCCAGTAAACAAGTAAATTAGTGAAGCTGGAAAAAAGAATCTCTCATGGAATCAAGAAACATACCCAGTTCGTTACTCCTTAGGCTTTACAGTTTACAGCTCCACCTTCTGTAATGTACAAATTATACACATATTATTACTCATGGACTTAATTGCACTTCCTACATAGTTTAGGTCCTCCTTATGTAATAAGGATATTTTTAGTTAGTTCGTTGTATTTTCTTTTCCCTCTTTCTCTTCTTCTATAAAAGAGGCTCTGCTGTAATTCTTCATTCATATTGGAATAAATAAAATTGTTGGTTTGATTTGGTTTGAACATTAATCAATAATCGAGATTCGAGGAGAAGAACTGAAGAAATACAATAAATATTAATACTTACTCAATAATCACGGGCTGAACTGAAGCCTGAAGGTGGAGGCGTGGACGGCCGGAGGTGGAGCAGTGGAGTTGAGGAAACGGCGTAGCCTCGTAGGGAAGATGAAGAGAGGAAAAGTAATTCGGGTCGAGAGAAGAGAAGGCGAGAGCAATTAGGGCGCTGGTGGTGACGTCGCTTTGGGTTCTCCGCAGGCGATCTCGACACTGACAAATCCTCACGACGCTGGAAAACCGGACCTCCCCATTACTGCGGAGGGAGAAAATGAAAAGAGAGCGTCTGAGAGAAACCAAAGTCGAGAGAGAGAAACGAAGAAGGAAGGACATGGGCGAAGAATGAAGGAGTATGGGAGTTGGAGTGTAGAAATGGAGAGAGAAACTGAGGGAAAAGGCAAAGAACCAAAGTGGTAAAAATATCTACTCTTTCTTGCGGCTCGGTTCCGAAACGGCTCGGCTCGAAAACGGCTTGTTATGTGGCTAAATGGCTTAGGAACAGGAGATACAATCCTCCTCTTTCATAAAAAAGGTTGAACCCCAACCTTAAGGGCCCCCCACCGATCCTGCCCTGGGCCATTGTGGAAGAGGTAAATCGCAGGATGTGCCTCCCAAGAGTCAGGGTGGAGAGCTTATGGATAATCCTCCTCTTTTATATATTGTAAGGAAATAGGTTTTGGGCAAAATATTATTTGGTAACTTAAAATATCTTTTTATTTTTGATTTAAAATATTAGGCTTCGTTTGATCGGTGACATTTTTTATTTTTCACTTTTTTGACTGTTTGATAAGCGAAATTTTCCACGAAAAATGTTTTCCCTCCCCATCCCCCACGCGTCTATTTTCCGGGTTTTCTATGAAAAAATTTTCCCACCTTTTTGGTGGGAAAAGAATTTTCCAAGCAGCTGCTAATTTCTTTTTTGTAATGGAAACAAATGTCATAACCAATTGTATAATTTTTTTCACTTTAATGGACAATTTTCATGTAAAACAAAGTCAAACGAACACTAAATTTTGATTAAAAAAATGATTTTTTAGGAAACAAATTTTTTTTTTTTTTGCTTTTTAGCAATGGAAACAAATTTTATAATCAATTCTGGAAAAAAATCACTTTAATGGACAATTTCCATATAAAACAAAGCCAAACGAATAGAAAATTTTAAAATTTTTCAGCTGAAAAATTATATCAATCAAACACACTTAATTAACAATTTTCTACAAAACAATTTCTAGGCAATTACTTTCCCTGAAAATCATTTTATTTCCACCTATTTTCCACCATTTCAATCAGACGGACCCTTAATGTCTAATGAAGATTTTTTCTAACTATTATTTTATTACTGGTAGAATTTTCTAATATTATTATTTAATTTGTATTAATATATTTGTAGATAAAATTTCCATCGCTAAACCAACTTTGTGAAATATCTAGAATGCGTTTGGTTTGTTGCTTTGATGTCATTTTCAATTTTCTAAAACACTCAAAAAAAAAAACTTTTTGATGTTTTGAGTGTTTTCATTGAAAACATTCAAAAAAAAAAAAACTCAAAACAAGGAAAATAAACTTAAACATTTCTCAAATTAAAATAATTAATAAAATCACACAAAATTTACCCAAATACAAATATCCATAAAACTAAATAATCAAATTAATTGAAAAAAATGTCATAAAACTATTTCTAATTTTTTAAACGAAACATATTTTTTACTTTTTTGTTTTGAGAAATAGATTTTTGGAATAACAAACTAAACGCATTTTCTGTAATCTTAAAATAATCCCTCAAAATAGAAAACAAAAAAAATGAATTCAAAACTTAAAATGGAAAACAGAAACCAAACGAACCCCTAGTTTTTTACATATTCCAAACTGAAAATTTGCGAAATGCTATTTAATTAGTAACATTATTTTTTGAAGGTAAGATTCTTTTATTATTTTATTTTACGTAGTTTTTTGATACATTAATTTTATTGAGATTTTTTTTTTAAAATAATCACCGACAAAAAGATTCTAACTTTACTTGAATTATTATTTTGTTTAACTTTTGTTTTTTATTTTATTTATGACAAAGTTTTTGTTGGCAAATTATACTTATGAAAATAAGTGTTTTTAATTATTATAGAAGAAAAAAATTTCTCGAAAACTTTGATAGTATAACTATTTGAAAATAAAATTTGGTGGTATTACCTAAATATGGAGTCTTAGGCAACTGTTTTCCTAGATTGAGTTCAGAAGTTCTTTATCATTTCGACGTTATTACCTTATCGTCTCTTTTCTTTTCTTTAAAAAATAATGAACGTGACAATAAGAATTTATAAAATTATTGAAAATAAAAAAAAAATGTATTATTGTGTTTGACATATTATCAGACTTGGACAATTTTTAAATTATTTTCAAATCAAATCATTTTTTGCGATTTGATTTGGTTCCAGATCGTGATTTTAGCACCATAAAATATCATCTTTTAAACAAGAGATATCATGTAAAATGAATGTTCAACCATAAAATTTACAACCATGCTACAAGTACAATTTTTTTGACAACAAGTTTGACAATGTGCCACATGTTGAAAATCTCTGGCGACAATTAGCATTGCCAACCATGCTACAAGTACAATTTTTTTGACATCAAGTTTGACAATGTGCCACATGTTGAAAGTCGAGTGGCCAGTTTTTAAACACCACACACTTTCCCGCTCATTCGAATTTGAATTAACATTGATTGTCAAATACATTGTCAACTAAACATTGTACACAAAGCATTATTCTAAAATTTAAGCTTGCAATTTCATTTTTTAGATAAAAAAATATTATCATAAATAAATCATTATTTTCCTAAAGAATAATAAATAATATATATTGGATAAAATAAGTTTCTTTTTGAAAAAAAATGGATAAACTATTTGGTTTGGTTTCAAGCACGTTTTGATTGTTGGAAGCATAAATCGAACCAACTTCAAAAGATTTGATTCGATTTTGAAACGGTCAAAACCTAAATCACGTGGGACTAAAACAATGGTTTCAAAATCACGTTTCAAATCTGGTTTGACGTGTTAAACGTTTTTTGTTGACCCGTTTGTTAAACGTTTTTTGTTGACCCGTACATTAAAATATTTATCATATTAATTTTAAAAATTATATTGATAAACTGTACTACAAAAACTTATGGGATACATTACAAAGCTTTTGATAAAAGTTTTGACATATTTTAATAAAAGTTGATAAATTTGTGGATCTCCTAAAATGTTGGATAAATTTAAAATAATAATCTTCTCAATCATTAAATGTAAGATACATTGACAACTGTTAACCAATCATTAATACTAATTATATTTGATTTAATTGTACCATTAACTCACCAAAATTATCCTTTTCCAGAATTAAAAAAAGTGTGGAGACCGTGAAGCTTGGAATGTTAATATACCAAATTATCCTTAGTCAGATTCATGATAATAATTTAATTCCACAATAATATGATTAAAAGCAATGATTGTTATCTAAATACAATCTACTTCGAGACTCGTATGAGGAGACGAAAGATAGTAAGTTCTATTGATGTATTCAATTCAATATTTTGAAATATATTTCTAGTTTAAATCAAACAAACGAAGACGAGAAGTGATTTATATTTCGAAAGTGTGAAAATGGTGGAGGTAAAAGACATCTATTTAAACTAGTTCTTGTGGTCTTTGAATAAGATTGAAATCGATGGAGTAATACGATAACGCAAAAACAAGCTTATGGTTGATTATGGGTATTTGTTTTTAATAAGAATAATTCTATCTAGGATCAATGGTGCTAAACAATAGTTTAGGTATCAACATATCATGGGTCATATTTTTGGGTCGTAATTCCTTGTATTTAGTTCAACATATAAATTAATGACACTAGTGTTTCTATGCAGATTGGTGTTAAACAACATCGACACTAAATAGCATTACTTTTTTAATAAGGATTAATAGCAGAATCCTTCTAAAAAATGTTTCAATTTGTAATATACCCCCACCTATTGGAAATTCTCTAAACCCCCCCCCCCCCCCTCCCCCTCCCACTCCCACTCCCACCGTCAAATTTACCGTTAAAAACAGTAAAAATGTCAAAATTAAAAAGTAATAATTTTAATTTGGTATTTGAACTTTTTATTTTTTTACAAATTATACCCAATTTTTTTTAAGTACCACCTACAATCCTAAACCTTTAGAACTTTATTATCCATCCCATCCCACTTCATCTCCTTCCCAAAAACTTTATTATTTTATTTAATCCCTTACAAAACCCTCCCAAATTCCTCACTTCTTCTTTTCATTTTCAATACTTCTCTAATTCTATAAAATAAAAAGAAATACAAAATGGAAGTACAGGGTTTTTTTAATGAGGTGGGTCCCATGTGAGATAGCATGTAAAAGGCCTGTGAGGGAAAACTGGGTAGAGAGGAAAAATCCTAATTCTATCTAGGATCAATGGTGCTAAACAATAGTTTAGGTATCAACATATCATGGGTCATATTTTTGGGTCGTAATTCCTTGTATTTAGTTGAACATATAAATTAATGACACTAGTGTTTCTAAGCAGATTGGTCTTAAACAACATCGACACTAAATAGCATTACTTTTTTAATAAGGATTAATGCCAAAATTAAAAAGTAATAATTTTAATTTGGTATCTGAACTTTTTATTCTTTTACAAATTATATCCAATTTTTTTTTTTATGTACCACCTATAATCCTAAACCTTTAAAACTTTATTATCCATCACATCCCACTTCATCTCCTTCCCAAAAACTTTATTATTTTATTTAATCCCTTACAAAACCCTCCAAAATTCCTCATTTCTTCTTTTCATTTTCAATACTTCTCTAATTCTATAAAAGAAAAAGAAATACAAAATGGAAGTACTGAAAATAAGCTCTACCATTAGGAAAAGAAGAATGGAAAATGACATTATGCCCTAAAGAGAAAATACTAGCATGAAGCCTCCAAAATTGTGATTTTTTTTCTTATTAGACTTTACTATCAGAGAGCTCTATTACTGTGGATAGATGATTACGCAGCACTGGATTGAACCCTAGAGTCAATTCAAATCTAATATCATCGTTTTCAGTGTGATGGGGCTTCGATTTAAAGTCGTACCCGGGTTCAGCAATGAAGGTTCCACTGTTTCAATGGAGTAGGTGACTAGGGGCTCTCATCAACTGATCCTCAAAAGCTATGTAATCTTCAGCGCAATCCCATTCCATCCCACTTCATCTTTTCTTTTTCTTATTTTCAGTACTTTCATTTTTCTTTTCCTGATGGGTTCATTAAGCTAGCAATTGCGAAAAATCTAGGAAACCAAGTCCACTAGAGACACCAAGAGGTGAAGTCCTCACATCCCCGCTAGGATTTGACTGTGTAGTCGAGTTCGTTTGCACACCTTCAACTTCAAAATGTTAGTTCAAGAATGCTATCAGTAACCAGTGGATTTAGGATTGGGAAGAGGGGTTTAAAGTGTAATATTGGGAATGAGAAGAAGAAATTAGGAATTTGGGAGCGTTTTGGAAGTGATTAAATAAAATAATAAAATTTTGGGAAAGAAGATAAAGTGTGGTGGGGTAAAAAATAAAGTTTTAAAGGTTTGAAATTGTGGATGGTACATAAAAATAATTGGGTATAACTTCGAAAGTTAATTTATAAGTAAAACGTTTACATAAATTAATTTGTTTGCAGGTCGAAATTGAAAATAATTAGGATGCATTTGATTTTTTATTTTCAAACTGTTTTTGGTTTTCAGTTTTGCAAAACATCTAAAACTTATTTGGCCTATTACTTATGAAAATACATATTCGAAAACAAAATTAAGCTTAACTCAAAAAATGCCTTTTTTTTTTTTTTATGGTTTGAGTGATGTGAATGGAAATTTTGGAAACACTAAAAATGTGGAAAACAAGTGTTTAAATAAAATTCTAAAGAAATAAATTCAAAAAAAATTAAAATTTTGAAAAAATAGAATATAAAACTCTAAAAAATAAAAACTAAAAATTATAAAAATCCTAGAAACATAAAAATTGTAGAAATATAAAAAGTGAAAACATAAAAGCAAAAATAATTCAAGCTCTTAATGATTATTTACATAAAATTCTAAAGAAATATATTTAAATGAACACAAACAAAAATATTCTCAGTTCACATCATTTTTATTTGTATGTCTTATATTTTGTCAACTTAATTTATTATTTATTTTTATTTACTTTTGTAACATAAAAAAATATTGTAAGATTAATCAACATTAAAATGTATATATATTTGATAATATGTTAACATAAAATTATTTTGTTTTCCGAAGAATCAAATTTTATGTAATAAATATAAAAAAATAATTTTTCAAAATTTCAAATCAAACACATTTTTTAATTTTTTGTTTTGAAAAACAATTTTTCAAAATGAGAAACCAAATGCATTTTTAACAATTTATAATATACCCTCAAAATAAAAAATAAAAAAACTGAAAATAAACTAAAAATTGAAAACTGAAACACAAATAAAATGGACTTGTTTATGTTGTCAATGAACTGATAACCTATTTTAAGTGAAAATTACACCAAATCAGATTTTTTAAATTTCAAATTCAAAACTCAGACTTCCGAGTGATTTATTCAAAAATTAGATAAAAATTCAATTTTTAATATTAATGATAATATTATAAAATTAAATTAATCTATACACCCCTCCCATCTACCTTATAACTTTTCAAACCCTAATCATTCCCGTCTCCATTCCCTCTCAATAGCTTCCTCATTCTCTCTTCTACACCCTTAGCACACACCACCATCGGAGGCCGCCAACATCGCTCGTTGCCACCAAGTAAGCATCATTGGTCACTGCAACAGGGTGCTGCATTGTCGTTCACAACAGCACCCCGACAAAGAGCTCTAACGCTGCGCAATGGGCAACGCCTTGGCGTAGTGATGATTGTCGTGCACAGCATCAAGCTAGGATCGTGACGCTTTTCCTCCGATCGTGATGGTGGTGTAGCTGCGCAGCTATGTAGTTCCTTTCCGAAGAATTGTTATGGGATTGTTGATAAAGATGAGGATGAAGGTGGCATGATAGATATGTGGAATGGCTTCCGGCGAGATGATGAATATGGCGGTGGAATGGGTGATCGACCGTAGTTTGTATTCAGGGTGGTGGTCTCGACCGTTGCGATGAAGTAGTTGCATCATCATCGTTAGTGCACGAATATGATTTTGAATCTAGATTTGATTTTTTAGTGGTAGTTGTGATATTGGCCTTGATAGTGAGGTGGTGGTGCTGATGAAGTGGTAGTAATGTTGGTGGTGGTTATCAGTAGTGGTCGTGGAGTTGGCGCTGGCCATGACGTTAATGGTAAGATGGTGGTGGCGGTGATGGTGATGGGGATGGCGATGGCGATGGCGATGGCAGTAGTGTTGGTATTAGTGTTGGCTTTGATACTGGTGGTGATTTTGTAGTTGAAAATGGTGATTTGTTGATGGTGGTGGTTTTGTAGTTGAAAATGGTAGTTAGTCGAAGGTAGTGCGGCGATGGTGCAAGGACGATGGTGTTGCTAGGAGGTCATGGCAACGATGTTGACGGCGTGCGATTGGAGGCAATGGTGATGTGGGGGTCACAAACGTTGGTAGTGGTCATAAATTATTTGATTGATTCTGACCAATAAATAGATAAATTGTGATCAATAAATAATATGTTAGCTAAAACTTGTTAATTTGTGACTAATAATTTGATAATTTTTGACCATGTAACAAATTGTAACATATAAAATTTGTGATTTATGATCGATAAATTATAATTTTTTTTATTTATGACCGATAAACAAATTGTGATTGATGAAATTTTTGATTTGTAATCGTGAAAGAATTTGTGAAGTATAATTTTTTTTATTCGTGACTGAAAAATAATTTTTGACCAATTAATTTGATAATTGTGACCAAATTGTATGGAATTATAACCTTAATATATTTAATTAATTATTTCATAAATAAGATTTAATTAATATATAATTTTTGAAATTTTAAACTTTGTATCTTAATTTTGAAATGAGTGATATAATCTCTTACATCTGAAGTTTTTCCATATTTTAAATGAAAAACTTCTCTCTCTCTTTTTTTATTTTTTCTGTATATAAAAGTACTTTAAAAAAAAAAAAAAAAACCTCGACCGAATGTCATTGGCTGCTGGTGTCAAGTTTGAATTGAACCGGCATTCCGATTAGACGCCGGGGTCAAATAACAAATATATAAAAAGATTTCTCCGCGTGGTCGCCTCTAATGATTGTGACATGTTACTCATATTTCTGCTTCTGCCCCTCACATTTTCTTCTCCTTTTGGAAAAACCCCTAATTCCTTTATCCTTTCAAATTTTGATATAACTCAGAGCTTATATTGCACATATGGAAAAAAATTAAATTTTAATTTAAGAAAATCAAACATAATTTTTATTTATACATATCGTAGAATCTACAATTTATTACTCACTTAGTATTCAAAAGTTTATAAGACTCACAAGTCACGATTTATAAGCACTACAAAAAAAGCACTAAAACTCCTAGTAGCTTCGTTATACACTTATACTTACCTTTTCTTTTCTCATTAATTTTATTAAATTGTGTCATTAATAGATTGAGAGAAAGAGTAAGGAGTTGTGATTAATTTATATTTTCATTTACAAGGAAATTAGTGAAAATTATTTAATTTTGTCTTCATATGTTATTAAGCCCATGTTTTTGTGTAGATTAAAAGTTTATAAAACTTGAAAATCAAAGTTAAATATCAAACTTTTATCAAAATTTACTAAAAATCTGATTTTGATTTATACTAACATGCAACAAGTCACAATGTGAACACAACTATGAAATATTTGTCATTTAGTTTTCATCTCATTCACTCTCTTGTTCACGTACTCAATCTGATAGTATAGAAAAAATAATTGGACAAGAACTGACAAATTTCAGCTTTTAAAATTTATACGAGTCAAACAAAAATAAGTTTAATAATTCATAAAATGTACTGTACGGTCCAAGCATAATACAACATTCAATGATAAATAATGTCTCTTTCTAATTTATCTTATCAATTAAGAGGCTGTCTGTGATTGATTATAATTAAAATTCCCACCGTTCAAAGCCAAGAAATGCCATTATTCTGAACGTTGGGCACCAAATCAGCCCACCTTTGTTAAGTTCTCTCTTGCATGGGTCCCATCAGAGGAAGCAACGTTCCAAAAATCAATTAGTAGAAGTGGGGCCAGACAGGCCCTAATTATACCCTTTTCAACATTTTGTGGTACTCATAAATCGAATACGCGTTAGATCATTAAAGACTATAAGTACTTTAAAATTTGTTTATTTTTTCATTTTAAAAATTATTTTTGACTAAAGAAACTCATTTTTATGAGAAAAGTAACTTTTAATTGCAGCTAAACATGGACAAATGCAAAGCAAAGGGGTAAAATATGGAGACACGAGTGAACAATAAGGGTTGACGTGCAAAATACTAAATTCTACTCGGTTTCACCCTTCTCTCCAATTTCGGCTTCTTTTTGTGCATGTGACCCTTTTATGGTCTGCGCTGCAACTTTCTACTCTCTTTCCTTCCTTTATTCTCTCTACAGACCCAAAGCTTACACAGAACCTTGTGATTCGTGTTGATTCTACAAGGAGATTCAATCCGCGGTCCATTTTTTTCAACCCAAAGAATAATATGTAAGTGTCGATTTTTTTCTTATAATTTTTTTCATTTTTTTCCCCCGAGCAGAAAGCTCAATCTTGCATTTTTTTTCCTTCTTCTTCCTTGTTTTTGTTGCTTTTATGATGACATAAAATTTATTTATATACTTTTGTTGAAGTGTTCGAAATGGGAAAAGATAAAGGAAAATAGTCTGATTGTGAAAATCTATTTGTATACTTTGGTTGAAATGTTCGAAATGGAAAAGATAAAGGAAAATAGTCTGCTTGTAATTTGATTAGGCAAAAGTACTAACAAATTTTGAAGAATTTCTTGTGCTGTTAAATTTTTTGCAGTATCGACTCTTCAAAATTTTTATGTAACTTAAATTAATTGGTTTTGGATTCTATTTTTTCCCCTTTTTCGATATCGGGGTTTAATGGCTTTTTTTTTTATTTTGATATAAATAGAGAATCGAATTGGTTTAACAGAATCTCTTTTAGCGATTTAATTGGTTTTGGATTCTATTAATTGGTTTTAGTGAAAAAAAAAATCCCTTTTAGCGATTTAAAACCTTTTTCGCAATATTCTTTACCTTTTAACTAGTAAAAGAGAATCGAATATAATTATGTAAAATAAGCAACAAGTTGATTATAGTATCAGTTTGATACATAATTATTTGTATTGGAATATATTTCACCAGATCTTTTGGGGCCAACTGAAAAGGCAAATGTTTTTATGCTATCTCTGCTTTAGATTAATTCACCGAACTTAGAGAAAATCGGTGATAAATCTTACCGAAGTTATTTTCCGGTTACTTTTTTTCACCTTTTTACCTGCTTGAACTATCTGATTTGGAAATTGGGCAGAAAGCTAAATCTATTTAAAACTTTTGGCAAATAACTTTTGCAGCTTTGTTTTTTTGTACTATTTTATTCTCACTTCAGAATCAAGAGCGCTCCTTGGGAGAGTTTCTTAAAGATCATTCTTGTGCATTTTTGTAGAGGCTAGAAATGGTTTCAGAATCATGGTTTAGCAGCCTGTGGAGAACTTCGAGGAAGCATGAGCTTGATTCCAAAAAGGCACGGATTGGGGTTTTGGCTTTTGAAGCCGCAAGCTTGATGTCAAAGCTTCTTCACCTATGGCAGTCACTTACTGATAAGCAAGTTGCTAGATTAAGGGAGGAGATAATGAATTCAGTGGGAATAAAAATGCTTGTGTCGGAGGATGATGATCGCATTGTGAGTTTGATATGCTTAGAGATGATGGAGAACTTAGGACAAGTGGCACGAGCTGTTGCGAGGCTGTCCAAGCAATGTAGTGATCCTCTGTTAAGGAGTTTTGAGCAAGCCTATAATGATTTGATAAAGATTGGTGCTGACACATACGGCTGGCAATTCACTAGGAATAAGATGGACAAGAAAACTAAGAAGATGGAGCGGTTCATCATCACGAATGCAAATTTATATCAAGAAATGGAGACACTTGCGGATCTTGAGCAGACTTTGAAGAGAATGAAGGGTAACAATGATGCGGATAGCGTTAGTTTGGTTGAATATGAAAAGAAGGTTGCATGGAAGAAGCGAGAACTGAAGCATCTAAAGGAAAATTCTCTTTGGAATCGGACTTATGATTACACAATTCATCTTTTAGCTAGATCTGTATTTACTATACATGGTAGGATTGGACATGTTTTTGGAATTAATCATGTGGCAGAAGTGGGGGTCACAGATTCTAGAGTTTCAGATTCTAATTATAGTCGTCGCAGCCAATCAATTCTCTTCATGCAATCATCAGTTCATCCTTCTGAAAATAGCATCCCTAGATTTTCATCGGGTTCATTAGGAAACAAGATTTCTATGTCGGGTCCAATCTTGAGAGCAAACAATGTTAGTGATTTTCATTCAGGCCCTCTTGGAAATTCAATAACAGCATTGGGCCCGATTTCTGGAAAACGTAGCGCTGTTAGCTTTTATTCTGGTCCTCTTGTTAGGTCAGCAGAAAATTCTGGCCCACTACCCAAAGCAAGCAAAAGCTCCATGAGGTTGTGGCAGTTCCGTAATAAATCTTTGAATTCAAAACAAAAAATTACACATTCGAAACCAAACAGATTAACTGCATCAGGACCTTTAACAGGATGCATGATGGGTGTTGTTAATGTTAGAGTTCCTGATGTGACTAAGGATGTCGGTACAGAACTACATTCTCATGGCAACTCCACTAATGGGAATCTATCAGTTGGTTCGAAGAACCGACTGTTGAATGCCCCTCCGGAAACCCTTGGGGCAGCTGCCTTAGCACTGCACTACGCAAATATTGTTGTCATAATTGAGAAATTGGTGGCATCTCCTCACTTGATTGGTAATGAAGCAAGAACTGACCTCTACAACATGTTGCCTGCTAGCATCAGGGTGAGCCTCAGGGTTAAACTGAAGCCATGTACTAAGAGTCTGTCTTCGTCTTTTTATGATACAGCTCTTACCGGAGCAAGGAATCAGGCAATGTTGGATATACTAGATTGGTTGGCTCCGCTTGCTCATAACATGATAAGATGGCAGTCTGAACGGAGCTTTGAGCACCAGAACATAGTTTCCCGAACAAATGTGCTTCTTGTACAAACCCTCTACTTTGCAAATCAGGAAAAGACGGAAGAATCGATTATTGAGCTACTTGTTGGTCTCAACTATGTGTGGAGATATGTTAGAGAAGTTAATGCCAAATCACTAGTGGAGGGTGCCACTATTTGAAGGTTTGACAAATGTGTTGATGTGTAGCAGCATTAATTTTCTGGTGTTCAGTATTTCAGCCAAAGGAGCTTTCTTTATGATGTAGATTCCCAATCAATACCATTCAGGGTTTATACAAGGAGAAGGGATCAATCAGCTGCCTTGTTCAAGAGGCTTCTGTACATACTGACTGTAACCTTCATTGGCATTGGGATCAAAACTTCCAATTACGCAGTCGGTGAAAAGTTTTTCCTTTGGCCATGATTGGTTTTAATGCTTGTGATTTGCTATCCAAATTATTTATGCAGTTATTGTACAGTTGTTACTGTGTGAAGTATTGTGTACAAGTCACCTTATTGAGCTTTCTCCTCCAAGAAGCATGCACTTCGGAATTCCAACGCTTCCGATTCCAGCATGCTCTCTCCAGTTTGATATGTTGGTGAGCTTTATACTGTCATCTAGGGTTTGGCTTGAATTTGAATGTTTCCCTGACTTGTAAATGAGGAATCCAAATTTCTATTTTGGTCTTCTGGAATTTACTACAGGCCAAAACTTTCTGTAGCATTTTGCTTAATCTGTTTCATTTCTTGAACAAGAATAGGTTATGCTGTTAATTTTGTTACTTTTCTGAAGGTTTTGCTCGTAAAATGTAAACCATTGTGCTTGCAAAAGAACTGTCTGGGTATAGAATTTATTTTAAATGCATATAATAATAATAATAATAATAATAATAATAATAATAATAGATTGTGTCTTGGACGATCTAATACTCTTTATTTCGTACCTAAACTCGTAGCCAACTCCTCATCTGTTCTTAGGGCATCTGCAATGGAGACACCAAAACACCAAAATGCACCAAAATTTGGTGCAAAAGTGCTCCAATGTGGTACCAAATTTTGCACCATT
>CAIGRM010167536.1:1713-16224 GCA_903798335.1 Fraxinus albicans
AAAAAAAAAAAAAAAAAAATTGGCCAGAACCTGAAAATGAATTCCCTAAAATGATGGAAAATGGGAGCGTGGGGTGGGGGGAGGGATAACTTTTTCCATGTAATATTTAATCCATCAAACATGGCTAAATGGTGGAAATGAAATTACTTTTCCATTTTCCATGGAATTTCAGCCCTATCAAACAGGGCCTTATAATATTTCAGTAATTACTCTGTTAAATTTATTTCAAATTGATCTAAATTTGTCAGGTCATTTTTAATTATCAATAATACGTTTGATAATCACTAATAACTCGCGTCTTGTGTATCTATCAGTGACTTTCATCAACTGTAAAAAAGTAACAATAACATTTATATCATTCCTGATTGTGTCTAACTCTCCATAAAGTAATCATATTCTTCTAAATTGAGTTTTCTTACCTCTCGAATACATATTCAAAGAAATTGTGACCCACGGTCGCTTTCTTAGTAACTTTTAGTTACCAATTCGCAAGGAAGAAGAGGCATTGAAATAGGAGTTATCATCATTTGGTCCATAGACAGGAGGCCTACCCATGTCATTGACCTTACGTTCCACCGAACTGCCTTTTGCATATCTTGTATTGACTTAAATTCTATTATGATTTATATATCATAATTATTTCCAAATGTCAACGACTAGCACTACAAGTCTACAACTGCCCGTGATTACACAATTCAGAAAGGAACCATGAACATGCTTACTAATCCTTTTTCCACTTCAAAGGTCCCACGGGTCGATAAATTAAGAAGAGAGAAATTTTACATCGATTAGGAATTAAGTCCATGCGAACCTTATTATAATATTAGAGGCCATTAAACTAAAACGAGCAAATCAATCCATTTTAAGCTCAAAAGAGCAATCGAAAACAAGATTAACATTCACAAAGTAATCATCATCTTGCAAGTCATGCTAAGGGAGAAATCCCATATCAATTAAGCAAAATCAAGGAAATATTAAATCAAGGAAATATTGCAACAGAGGTCCCAAACCTTTCATTTTGCTGCATACTACATCTAAACCTTTCATTTTTTGCGGTCGTAGCCCCAAACATTTCACTTAGATTGCAATCGAAGTCCATTAGACTGAATCTGGATTAATCCTTTAGTCAACTGTGAAATTATAAGTTTGACTCATTCACAAAATAAGTGAGTAAAATGGTCAAATTCTTATAGATTCAACAAAGCACTTTTGCTTGTCAGAAGCGAATGTCCAAGCTCTAGGATTGTACATTCCTATATCAAACACAAGCAACTCAAGAAACCAACTCTAGTTGTTTTGTTTTCAACATGAACAACAGCCCATGCTAATGGAAACATGCAGTTATCCTCATCAATTTGTAAAACTGCCAAAAATTGGCCCCCCATTCCAATTTTCAAAAAACATACATCCAATCCTATTACAGGCCTACTCCCAAACTTAAAAATCTCTTTGCATGTCCCTATACAGAGGTAAATCCTTTTACCCCTCACTTATTTTGTGAATTTGAGTCAAACTTCTAATTTCAGGGTTGATTAACGGATTAATGGACGAATTCTGTTCAATGGACTCTGGTTGCAATCAAAGTAAAAGGTTTGGGATACGGCCTAAAAATGAAAAGTTTAGGTGTAGTATGCAGCAAAATGAAAAGTTTTGGACCTCTTGCAATTTTCCCCAAAATCAATAACCAACATATAAAACTTGATTACCAACATATAATATTTAGCCCCTTTTGGTAGAGATTTAACTCAAGATTTTTAGTAGATTTTAATAGAAAGCGATGAAATGCGTGGTTGAAAAGTTGTGGGTCCCATAAAATGCGTGATTAAAATTAATTGTTGATTTTGATTTGAGATTTTATTTCAAACCAAACAAGGGCTTAATTTGTTCTTCTAATAAAGTTGACATTTCGAGATTCTTAATGTGTCCTGCAAATATAATCTTTTACACAGTTTATAAATTCGATATAAAAACTTCACATTGGAATATATCCATCACCAAATCTGTGGATTAACATAAATTTTTTTAGGGTAGACACGTTGGCACTATTATTTTTATTTGTTGCACCTCATTTTAATTGCACTTAAGGTTTTTAATCTTTGCTCATTATATCACATTCTTATTTCTAATATTTCATTAATTAGCATTTCTCATCCTTAATAATGGTTTCTATCAAAATATTTTGTTTGTTTACTTTGAAACGAGGAAAAAAATTTGTCCCATTTTTTAATTTATTGGTTTTAAATATGATGTGCAAATAAGTTGTTTTACATCCTCCAACGATTTTTTTTGGATGAAAACAGTCATCAGATACAAGATGCACTAAATTAGTAGAATACTGAGGAAAAGAACACAACGAAAAAAATTGAGGATATAAGTGTTATAGTGAAAAAATATTAAAAACTTTTAAGTACAATTAAAATGTAGTATAACATATTAGGTCTAATTGTAATTGGCTATATTCATATCCAAAATCATGGTTATTTGAGTTGTAATTAAAGTTAAAAGAGATAGGGTTGGTAGAGTCCTAAAATGTGTTGAAGACAATTCAAGAAAATCAAGAAACGAGATCACAATCCCTCGTTGCATGCAAAGGAGGAGCTCGCACGCTAAAAGCAGGAACACTGGCACTCGTTGTCCGTCAACTTACCGCTCGAGTGGAGGACACATTGCTCACTAACCGCCAATTTGGCGCTCGAGGGACGTTATTACATATCAAACCCTAGTTCGCGATTTTGAACAGTTTTTTCGATTCTATTCAACCTCAAACACTTCATATTATAAATAACCAAGATCATAAACACAATAAACACATTTATTTCATATTAGAGAAATCCTTTGAAGATCATAAACACATTTCAAAAATCTCTTGATTCAACCCCAAGATCATATCAGCATGCCCCTATTTGACAACCATTATTTGAAAACTCTTTTGTTTATATACTCATTTTTAACCATACATTCACACAATAAATATTATATACGTAAACCAAAAATATTTTCTTACTTTTTAACCACACATTCTCCTAAAAATCACTATTTAAAATATTGTTTCGGCCAAATAATAGTTATCAAACATGGGTCATAATTCATCCCAAACATCTTGTATTATTGGTTGAACTTTAATTTCAATCAAGAGAACATTCCTTTGAAGGTCAACGTGATTTCATTATTCTCTTGCTTCAATCGAAGTTCAAAACACAGAAGATCTAAATATCAAACACAAAAAATCCTTATCTTCATCTATAAGCCTTTAGGGTCCTAAAATTAGAGAAGAGGCACTTTAAGTTCCAGCGCTCCAAAACGAGTTCGTTCTTGGGGATCCACGCGGAGGGAAAAGTAGTCTAAATTTGCTAGAAAGTGTGGATTACACAATCGAAGAGTTCTTCGATGATTTACAAGTTGGGTAGTCAAAACTTGGAAAAGTTTAGCAGTGTCTAGGCCAATTATAAGTTGTGTTTCTAATGGATCTTTTTGGCAAGGTTTGCTTGGAAGTTTTTTCCTTCGTCATCAATTTCTTGTGTTATTTACTTCTATGCTGTTGATCTATATGTTTGTTATTGTTTAACTTAGGATTTAATTTGTATTTATCTTAATCATTTAGAAACAATAAATAAGTGATGTTTTATTTTTTACTGGATAATTTCACATATTTGAATGTATACGGAGTGGTATATCTATAATGTTAAATATTACATCAAGTGAGAATCATTTTTTGGACGATTTTAACCCTACTACAATTCAATTATTTCAATAATATCTTGCTTTTCATTTTTCAATATGTAATAACTAATAAAAACTACAAAATCCGTGTAAATTTTGTGTTATTAATTTTCAATTAGTTAACATTCACATTAATTTAGAATCAATGAATATTGACTTGACGAATCATGATCTACATGAATTTAGAGTTATTATAGAAGAATTTATTTCTATTCGTGTATCTAGGAATTTTAATGAGTATTTAAATTCATGTATTAACAATTAGTTCTTATATACCAAATGTAGTATAAAAAAGTTGCTCATTTATAGTATTTCATCATCACAAAAAAATTTAATCATAGAAGGTAAGTTATGAGAGCACAATTTTCTACTCTTAAATTTCTACCCTAAATTTTATTTATTTTTAGTTCGTTTGAGACTCTCAACAAATTAGTATCAAATATTACTTTTACAGCACTTGTAAAATATTTCAGAATAACGTATAATGCACTTTCAACTCTGACTAGTATTTCTAAAACAACAAATAAAAACATGAATTCACCTAAAATATCATTAATATTTTTGACCCCACATTTCTTTTTGTCCTTTATATATATATATATCTTCATTACGTTGAAGCAAAATCTTGATCATGATCTTGGTGATGTCAAACCATAATATTAAATGGAATGCAGGATGACAATTTAATTAGAAATAGTGGACCTTAATGTCTCATTTGATAATTTTAATAATGTAATTAAGAAGGAAAACAATTAAGAGCCTGTTTGTCATCCATTTTTGTTGTTAAATGGTGTAATGAATAGTATTTTTTTGAGAATGTGTGGTTGAAGTATTGGATAAATGTGTGGTGGAGAATCTTACCGTAGCAAACAATGTTTTGAAATAATGGATGACAAACAGGGGCTAAAAGTGCACAAGTCCATGTCCATCCATGCGTCAAATGATACTAAATCCAATCTTAATCACACTGTCTACCATAAAATAACCTTTTTTATCACCGTCCAACAGATTTAATCTGTAATTAATTACTGGATTAGAAGTGGATTTTCTTTATCTTTGAAAAGAAGAAAAAAAAAAAAGTGAGTATTGTGGGGTTCACTTTATCATGATACAAGTAAGCAGTCTCGCGCGACATAAATTGATGTTATAGCCATTACTTAAATTAATCTTTAAATTATTCTCTAGTTTAAGGAGAAATTACACGATTAGTCCCAATCTATGTCTAAGTAGCAAATTTGTCTCCACCTTTTAAAATTAACGAATTAGTAGTTTTTACCATGGTTACACAATATAACTTCAATGAAATCTCTGCTAAATGGTCACCAGAGACGGAGTCGGGAAAGAATTTTTTTTTTTTTTTTTTAATTTACACTGAGCTATTCAAAAAAATCATCATTTTTTCCATATAAAAAAATCAATGGGATTGGTTGCCTCCTATTTCCGCTCTGATGGTCACGCAGCATTTACGTTTACAACTTTATAAATTTAGGTTTTGCTTTCCATCTTGGATTAGTGTCCAAAAATTTGAAGTGAAGAATATTTTCACGAGGATCGGCTAGTAATTTAATCGAGATTAATTTTGACAGTTTAGTCTTTGAGAACTAATTGTATGCCTACAATAAAAGATTAGTGACCAACTTGCTCATCTTTAAAGTTGAAATTGACTGGCTTTTGTTCTATCCAATTAATGTCACACACACTGCAGATTCTCCTCATCACTCCTAAACATGCCTGCATTTTTTTCGGGGAAGACTTCTTTAGTAGTTCAATTCACATGCCTAAAAAAAAAGATTAATGACCAACTTGCACATCTTTAAAGGTGAACTTGACTAGCTTTTGTTCTATCCAATTAATATCACACACACTGCAAATTCTCCTCATCACTCCTAAACATGCATGCTTTTCTTTTCTTTTTTTTCCTTATGAAGAAATCATCAAGTTTTCACATGCCTAAAAAAAAGATTAATGACCAACTTGCTCATCTTTAAAGTTGAAATTGACTAACTTTTGTTCTATCCAATTAATGACACACACACTGCAAATTCTCCTCATCACTCCTAAACATGCATGCTTTTCTTTTTTTTTTTTTTTCCTTCTGAAGAAATCATCAAGTTTTCACATGCCATGGATAATGAGATTCTTTTGTTGGCCATGTTTTGTTCACTAAACACAATATTAGTTAAAATTTGCATGACAGTTGAGGGCACACTTAGGTCCCACAAAATGTAGGAAAGTTCCCAATTATGTAGGATAAATATTTTATAGGCTTAGTGGTGGTGCCAATAATTTTGATTTTTTCCCTCATAGAGAATGTAATCATTAATTATCTATTTAGTCAAATGCTTTTAAAAATGGAAGATGCAGTGGATACCTAATTATAATTCTGTCCCATTGGGTCACCACACCACTAACAAGTTGTAAAAAGATAATAAATTTGAAAGGATTTCAGAAACAAGTACAACAAGATTTGGCATTTTTAATTAAATTTTCATTTGCCTTTCTGGTGAAAGAGATTTTGTTTATTTGTTAGTTAGGAAGGGACCCAGAATTTAATTCTGGGGCAGCCCTATATAGATACAATAGAACAGATGAACCTTTTTTCTGGAAATCATTTTATTATATTTTTATGGGTTTGTGAGTTAATTGAATTCTTATGTCAGAAAGAAGTTTTAGTGAATTATAGAAGTGTTTATAAATTATTTCAATTATAAATAAATAAAAATGAATTGTGGATATAGTGATAGACTTCTGAATCTCGCAAAAAGCGTTAATTATAAACAAATTTGAACATTTGCCAAGGCTCGCAAAGTACATGCTTGGTATATGAAATCGTGTGGAACCACTATTCCTTCAATTTCGAGTTCTTGACTTGATTGATTGGCAAGCGTCATTAGCAAGGATGATGTGATATTTGACGTACCTATAAAGTTTCGAATAATTCTTGGTGAGTCCACCCCTATGTACAAAAAATTATGTAAATGTAGCATGTCCCTAAAGTTTCTCATTTGCTATAGCACACCATTGATATGTACATGCTAAATAACAGGTTGGATGCCAGCCTAACAAGTTCAATGTCGATCTGTGGGCTTAGGGATGGGATGTAAATAAGGCGGGACGACCTTTCCCATCACACCTGGTCAACGATTTTCTGATTCATCGTCTTGTTTAATTATTTATTCAACTGTATATTTCTTGAGTTTGACTCTCTAATATAGACGTTTCAACAGTTATTGGAGTTAGAGACACCACTTCGATAATAATCTTTGTGAATATCGAAACGGATAATGACGCTTATTTATCTGTACAAGACAACCTTCATGCCACGATAGCTAGAAACTCCAAAAGAACTTGACAACAGAGTCTAAATAGGGATGTTAGCATCGCTTTTCAAGTATCGAAGTTGGTTAGAACTATTATCTATAGAGTTTCTCATCTAATACTGTCTAATTAACCTAATCAAACACGACGACAAAATTTACATAATTTATGTTCATTTTTTTATGTCCTTCTCAAGTAGGTTTTTTTTCAACTGTCTTGCCGGTTGGTTAAGCCATCATTCCAACAGATCTTCCTAAAGGAAAGACAATAACATGATAAAAGGAGTGAGTGCCAGCGTGACCGACAGATTAAATTAATTACTACCAATTTGTACATTTTAAATTAATGGTCAAACTAATCAATTTCAAAAACGGTAACTGCTGCAACTACCCAAAGAAAAAAAGCACCAAACACGTAAATTAATTCAACATTTTAATCATTAACTTGAGGTTTTTCAATGGTCAAAGCAATTTAAAGGATAAGAAACACATTTAGCATTGAAATTAACTTTTTCTTACTTTATCTGATAGAAAGACTTTTGATCTGCATGTAGTTATGTGTAACTAATAGATACAGATTTCATCTCTAATGGATTCTATGTATAACTCAAATTTCATCACCAAGAGAAAAAGTGTAACTTAAGTTTTGCTGACTTAATGTGTCTAACAATGTCTTTACTATCGAGTTTATTAATTTGTCATGTGGGCCTACATATGTAATTAATTGTGTATAAGACCATCTTAAAGTTGAACCCAATTAAAGTGATCTAATAAAAAATTAAATTGTTGGGCTTAGGGAATCTAAATAAAATGTGGACCGAATTATATGTAGAGATAGAATTCATTAGGGTTGTATTTGACGATTGACCAAATACATATGAAAACTATAAATATGGTTATGATCCCCAATTCATATGCAATTTCTTATTCTTTGTATCATCACATCAATACAAAAATATAAGAGAAAGTATAATGAAGAGGAAAATCCAAAACCCACAATAAAAAACAAGGATCGTAAAAATCAAGAATCAAGAAGAAGGATTGTAAAAATTAAATTAAAGAACGAGACATCAAGATTATGAAGTAATAAGCAAAAATCAAGATCAAGAACTCAAGAACCAAAAGAGTCAATAATCAAAATTCAAGATTTGAAATCAAGATCCGATATTAAAGAATCATTCCTAAAGAAATTTTCTTGATGATTTGACGTAAAGAATCTTGATAATAAAGTAATTAGGTTTTCAAGTTTAAAACTTTAAAATTTCATAAAGTTTAACAAGTGGTATCAGAGCCGCTTTTATGTTAAATCGTTGAGATTCAAGAAAGAATTTTAAAGTTGAAATTCATATTTTTGATTTCTTAATTTTGGGATGTGAATTTCAAGCCATAGATTTCAAAATTTTGATTTTTTTTTTTTTTTTGTTTTTTTGTGTTTTCAAATTTGACAATCTTAGAAATTAATTGTTGAATTTGAGTACTATTATAATTAATTACTTTATTTTGTATTCCAAATTCAACATTAAGAAAAAGTTTTGCTAATTTTGCATCAAGGATTAAAACAGGAGTAATTAATTAGTGGGGATTTCAAAATAAATAATCATTCTATCTATTTTAGAAGTTAAATTAAGTGACCATTATTAGATCACGGGTTTCGTGTGTTAATGGTGCATGTTTGGTCTGGACACTAATCATGTGGACATGTGATTGTGCTGGTTGAAGCAATTTAGAAGGAAAATCAATAAAACAGGCTGGTTGACTCCATGGGCAGTAACGGAGCACTCTTTCACTGACCAGTAAAGGCAGCGTTGTAGCGCTATGACGCCGACTTGCTGCTTTTTTTAGTTTTTTTTTGTCAAAACAAAAATTAAATAAATAAAAATAAAAATAAAATATAAGGGTTAAGGAACAATCAATTTTAAATCTTGATATTTAAAGTTTCTTTTGGATTATTAATTTTCTAAAATAGATTATTGGAAGCAACATGTTACCAAAATAACTTCTTTTGCCTAAATTAATTTATTTGGAATGTTACGAATGTTGTGTGTATATAATTCATGCGAGTATTGACCTGCCCAAAGAAAAGTTAATATTTGATCAAATTATTTACACACTTGTAGTGATAAATATGTGACAATTGTAAAGTTTTTCATTATGTGAACATTGAGTCGATCCAAAGATAGACTTGATGTTTGATCGGATTTATTGTCAATATTTGATTACTACACCAAGAGTGTTACTTGCAAGTTGGTATTTCTGTCCAAAGACTAAATATCAAAGTTGTGTTAGGTCTCTTGTGATGGGGTTCACCATTACTTGAAATTATTAATTGTCTAATACGAATTCATATGTAGACATTTTAATTAGGTTTAAGTTCTCTATTCAGTTAATTCATCAAATTCTGCAATATCTGCCAATATTTATTTAATTCATGTGTTAGAACCAAAGTTTAAGAGCTAGAAAGAAAACGTTTATATCATTTTTTGGCGGCATGAATCTAGACCTTACGTTTAGGAGTGAACAACCCACTACTCTTACGAATAAAAGTTTCGCTAATAAAAATGAGACATGGATAAGTGGATCATTCAAACTGTGTAAGTCTTATGATCATGAAATGTGAAATTCCTGCAGCATTCAGGGATGTTGTGTCCGACAATGTAACTACTGCTAATGAGTTTCTTGTTGAAATGTAAAAAAAATTCTTTGCAAGAGGCAAGAAGGCCGGACCTAGCATGTTTTTAGTGAACTTAGTTTTACTAAAGTATAAAGGTAAAGAAAAGATAAGATAAGGAAGTACATCATGCAGATATCTCATCTTGTTTCAAAACTAAAAGCATTAAAGATTGAGCTGTTTGATGACTTGCTCATGAATTTATTTGTTATTTCTATTCTTGCACAATTCGATTAATTTAATGTCAGTTACAACTGTTAAAAAGGAAAGTTGACTCTTAATTAGCTCATTCCATATTGTGGGTGAGAAAAAGAAAGGCTAAAGCATGATAAAACTGATATTACTCACTTGGCAAATACTTCTAAGGACACGTTATAAAGAATTAGAAAGCTGCATCCGGTTCGGTTCAAGTTCGGTTCAAAATAAATAGCGAAAGCCTGAAAATGATAAATCTGGTTGTTACTTTTGTGAAAATCGGGGATACATAAAAAGATATTGTACTAAATACCACGTTTGGCATGTAAAGAAAAGTAAACTTCTAACTTTGGTTTGTTTTTAGGTTAATTTTGTTTTAATACCTAGACACTTAATGGATAAAATTTTGGTGCCACCATTCACATAAGTGTGCCTATGCCAGGTTGCCTAAACAGCCAAAATTCAATTGATGCTGAAAGATTCATCTATGTGAGACAATAGCAAATCAGTTAAGCTTGAGGCTATAGAGACTTTTATGTTATTATTAAAGTTTGGTTGTAATTTGAATATGAAAGAGGTATTTGCGGTACCGTCTTCTAGACGAAATTTGATTTCTATTTCTGTATTGGATAAATTCGGTTACTCTTGTTCAATTGGAAATAGTCAATTTGATATTTTTCTTATTTCAAATATTGTAGGTATCAGTTCTTTATTCAGTTACGATAGCCTTTATATGTTTAATACGGTTACCTCTTATAAAGAAACATTACATGTGAATTCATATGGTATTAAACATAAATTAATCAATGAGAAGTTTGTTTCGTTATGGCACAATCGATTAGGTAACATCTCTCAAAAGAGAATGAAAAATGTTGTGTCAGAAGGAATTCTTAATTCTCTTAATTTTTCAGATCTAAGTGTTTATATTAATTATATTAAAGGAAAACAAACAAATATAAGGAGATTAGGTGTCAAGAGAACTTTGAACTTCTTAGAACTAATTTATACGGATATCTGTGGGCCATTCAATTCGACTTTTTCGAATGATCAACAATAATTTATTATGTTCATAGACGAATTCTTCTCACTATGGCTACCAATATCTCATCTATGAGAAATTCCAAACACAGGATATGTTCAAGACATACAAGGCTGAGATTGAAAAATAACTCTGTAAAAGAATTTAACAAGTCAGATCTTACCATAGTGGTGCATACTATGACAAACATAACGAATGGGGGGAATAATGTCCAGGACCTTTTGCTAGATTCCTAAAAAAATGTGGAATCGTCCCACAGTATATCAGAATCTAGCACCGAAGATTGCAAGTTAAATTCTCAGGTTAGTTCCAAGTAAAGCAATTGTTAAAGGTCGCCAAGTTTTTTAAAAAGATCACACTATTAGGTTAATTTTCGAAATGAAAAAGGGAAAATGTTCGATTCCTTGAGGATGTAGAGTTTATGGAGGGAGATAAGATTATAAGGTTAAGAATTTTGTTTTGGAGGAAGAATATGTATATATTTCTTCTGTTGCAATTGACAATGATCAAGACCATTGACAAATTCTTGCTGTAGATCTTGTTCAAGAAGCAATTTTGAATCAAAACAATATTACAAATCATCTATACACAATCAAGAGATTGTTCCAGAAAAACAAACTCAACAACTTTAAAAATAAATGTCATTAAGGAAATCCACTATAAAAAGGAGAAAGACAATTTCGGATGACTTTATAGTCTTTCTCTAAGAAAATAAAGATAGCATGATTGATGGAAGAACTAATCAATCAACTTTCATCGAGTCATGCAAATGAATAATTATAAAGAGTAGATTGATGTCATGTATAAAGAGATAAAGTTTATAAGTAACAATGACGTTTGGGAACTCATCTTATTACCTGAAGGTGCGAAACTCATTGGTTGTAATTGGATATTTAAAATCAAGAGGAATTTGAAGGAAGATGTGGAGAGATATGATGTCCATCTTGATGCAAATGGTTTTGCTCACAATGAATGTATTGACATTAAATAGACATTTTCTCCCGTTTCTATGAAAGACTCTTAAGACAATTGACACATTTTGATATTAAGCTACATTAGATAGTTTACAAATTAAAGAAATCCATATATAGGTTTAAGATGGTTTCCCGTAATAATATCACAAATTTCATCAAATAATTATATCACTTGATTTTGAAATGAATTTAGTTGATGATTGTGTATTTCACTAGTTCAGTGGGAGTAAGCATATTTTTTGGTATTGTATGTCAATGGCATACTGCTTCTCTGCAATGATATAAGTTTATTGCACGAAATCAAGGGATTTCTGTTATGGAATTTTGAAATGAAAAATCTTGGTGATTCTTCTTTTATATTAAGGATATAGATACACAGGGTTCGTTTTCGGTGTATTTTTTTTTTATTATCGCAAAAGAGTTATATCGATAAGATTTAAGATATAGATATGTAAATTAGGTGATACCCCTATTGCTAACGGAGACAAGTTTAGTCTCAATTAATGCCCTAGGGATAAACTTTAATAAAGGAAAAATATAGAAAATTTCATTTGTTTCAGCAGTTGGGAATTTAATGTATACTTAGGTTTACACACATCCGGACACAACATTCATTGTTGGAATGTTGGAAAAATATTTAAGTAACTCTAGGATGAAAATTTGGAAACGACCATTAAGTTATTCGGTATCTATAGAAAAACTAAGGATTACATGTTCACATTCAGAAAAATCAGACCAATTGGAGATCATTGGATATTCTGATTCTGATCATGGAATATGACTGCAAAATATTGTCACTGGGCTGCATATTTTGAATGGAATTGAAAGACCATTTAAGTTAAGTTATTATGTGACAATAACAGTCATGCTATGGAAATTTGGAAAGCAGCCATTAGGTTATTTGGTATCTATAGAGAACAAATGATTACATGATAACAAAAAGAAAAATCAGACCAATTGGAGATCGTTAGATATTTGATTCAGATCATGGAATATGACTGCAAAATATTGTCTAGGCTGCATATTTTGGATGGATTTGAAAGACCACTTTAATTATTCTGTGGCAATAGTAGTTTTGCATTCAAACAGGAGCCTGAGATGTCAAAGTTTATAGACATTAAGTTCCTAATTGTCAAGGACATAATTCAGAGTTGTTAGGTAGATATAAAGCAAATTAGGACAAACTTCAAAATTATGGATCCATTTACTAAATGGCTACCACCCAAAGTCTTTCATGAGCATAATACTCACATGGATGTTGCATCTTTTAATGATATGTCAGTTTTATAGGAGTTTCTATTCTAATGTTGTCTGTTTTAGACACTTTTTTTAATTCATGGATATTCGATTTATTTTAAAATAAAGTCTTCAGTTCAATTCCACTCTAATTAAAGTTTATGGTTGATCTCATTAAATAATAAGGTAGGACAAGTTGGAAATAGGCATGTTTGAATCACATTACATATAATTTTCATAATACACATCCACACTTGATCTGTACCATTTAATTGTGTTGATATACGTGACCATTGAAGGTTTAGTTATGATATTTGTAATAAAGACTGCTTTGATGCTATATTGATATAATCAATAGACGAGATTGTTCAGAGATGTTTTTGGTTATGATAGCAAAAGTTTTAACGTCATAAGGTTGTACAAGTTGATAATGTAACATATGTCGCCCAAGTGGGAGATTGTTGAGTTTATTAATTTGTCATGTGGACCTACATATGTAATTAATTATGCACAAGATTATCTTAAGGTTGAGCCCAATTAATTGATCTAATAAAGAATTAAATTGTTGGGTTTAGGGCATTTAAATAAAGTGTGGATCAGATTATATGTGTAGAGATCAGATTCATTAGGATTGTATTTGACGATGAACCAAATACATATGGAAACTATAAATAGAATTATGGTCCCCAATTCATATGCAACGTCTCATTCTTTGTGTCATCTTATCAATACAAGAATACATGAGAAAGCATATTGAAAAGAAAGATCCAAAAATCGTAATCGAGAACAAGGATTGAAAAAAATCAAGAAGAGGGATTGAAGCAATTAAATTGAAAAACAAGATAATCAAGATTATGAAGCAAGAAGCAAAAATTAAAATCTATAACTCAATAATCAAAAGAGTCAATAATCAAGATTCAAGATCCAGTATTAAGGAATTATTCCCAAAGAATTAAGGTACGTTCCACATTATTAATTCTTTTGATGATTTGACATTAAAGATTTTAATAATAAAGTAATTAGCTTTTCAGTTTTAAACTTTAAAGTTTCATAAGGTTAACATTTACATCTAGACAATCAAATTCACAATGTTTATTTTTTATTGTCATGTCAACTACGTAGAATCTCACTTTGGTTGCATAGGAGAGAAATTTATGCGAATATAGTTTATTTTGCTTGTGGCTATTTTTTATACAGTTCATAATGGTGATGATTTTATTTAGGGGTACTCAATACACCTATATCGATAATGCTTATGATCCAAATTATATTTGTGTTTTATAGATTGTTTCTTCAAAAAAAAAAAAGAAGAGTTATTTCATGTAGTCTTAACCTTAAGAGCATGTTTGGTAGAGATTTTTG
>CAIGRM010167545.1:0-10381 GCA_903798335.1 Fraxinus albicans
GCATGAGTGTACTTTCGTATCCTTCACAAGACACGCCAACCAACTTAGTGAACTCCTGAATTTTTTGAAGGACCTAATTTGAAGGCAGGGGTCCAGCTTCAATCTCATTCACCTTCATTGTCTCCTCTGCACGACAGCACTCCAAAGGGTCACACGAATCTCCTTCCACTTCCTCCCCCTGTAAAACATCATTGTCAGTCTCCCCCTTCTGGCCGCCTTGTACCCACAACACCAAAGCTTTTTCAGGCCCTAACTCCTTTTCTTTTAGGGGCTTCACATGCCTTCTATTATATGTGTTCCCAACCATAACTGCATCACGCGCCGCCTCGGGCTCTTTCAGGACTATCGATGCTGAATCTTTCACCAATACATGTGCCATCTCTTGCTCAACTAAGAGTAATCCATTCGTCGACAAATTCCTATCCGTCGCGTCCAGTGTAGCTAACTCCAGGTTTACCAAATTCGGTACCCCTCCTTCAGACCAGGGGACCGTCTTTCGATCTGCAACGAACCCTGAAACTTTCCCATGCGTAACCAACTCCACCACTGCAACCCCATCATCAATTCCGGAATGTACAGTTTCAGTCTGAGTCCGAGATTCGCAATTAGGCTTAGTCCTACCCTGCTTGTCTTCCAAGTAAGCTGCATTCGGTGATGACTCCTTATGAACCAAGCTCTCTATTTGTTTTTCGTTGACTAGGGAAGCATCCACACCAACCCCACACTGATGACAATAAACCATGTTGGGGGTCGCCTCAGACCCACATCCCACTAGCTTGATTAAAGCATCCAACTCTTCTTTCAAAGTATGGACGCGGGCCCTTATTTCAACATTGTTCAATATCCCACCATGTGAACCTTCTGCATGTGTCTCCATAGGCTTAGGCACCCCGAGATGGTCGTCAACCATCCTCACATTATACATCCTATCATTTCGCTTTATCCCCCGTTGGTCAACTTTATGTGACGTCTGTAAGTTGGCCGTAACTTCAGCATAAGATATCCCTTGTCGGGTTCTTGCATCCACCGTTTGACGTTTAGCTTTATCTCCAGCCACAAATGAATCAACAACAGCCCTGAACACCCTCGAAAACGGTGCCCATCCCTCTCCATTCACACCCTCCGGCACCATCACAACTCCAGTTCGACGCCCTCCTCCATACTGTGCTATCGTCAAGTATCTACCACGACTGTTCGCACAACGTTGTGCCAGAAAAGCCCGTGAAGACTCATTAAACTTGGAGACAAAATCCCTCGATTTACTGGCCGCTCTCAACTTATCCACCAAATTCACCATCCATAGTGCACCAAACCTCCCCATATAGATAGCGGTCGACATCCTCGAGCCCCATTCTATTATCCTAACAGAACCCGATTCGTTAACAGACNTGAAGACTCATTAAACTTGGAGACAAAATCCCTCGATTTACTGGCCGCTCTCAACTTATCCACCAAATTCACCATCCATAGTGCACCAAACCTCCCCATATAGATAGCGGTCGACATCCTCGAGCCCCATTCTATTATCCTAACAGAACCCGATTCGTTAACAGACACCTCAAACTCCTTCGTCTCAACTCTAAATCTCCGATTAAATACCAAACCATATGCATCCACCCGTTTTTTCCTCCGATGTTGAAAAAACGGCAAATCTGATGACAAAATTGGTCTGCTGATGATGCTGGGCATGTTCTGCTGAAAAGGCCCTTTTTCCGGTGACGGCGCGTGTGCTACACGCGCCGGCAGGTCCGCCGCCGGAGCGGCGCGTGGACCACTCGCTGGACTGACCGGCGTCGGAATGGGCTGCTCATGACGCCGGTCAGGCGCGTCTGCCTGGGAGGTGGACGGATTCAGGTAAATCTGGGATTGGTTCCCAGATTGTTTCACTGTAGATCCTCCACCAACTGTGCCGACGCCGGATGTCTCCCCTTCAGCCCATTCCGCCGCACTGTAGATCCCTGCGCCGGAGCGAGCGGCGGTGCTAGGGTTCCCACCTAGGGCTGCCGCTTGTGAACGTGGGTGGATATGTGTAAAAATGCATAAAAAATTTGTCATTAAATTTGGAATTGGCTCCAAAACTATAGTAAACCCTTTCCCTTGGATTTTCTAGGATACTATCAAAGTGTTTGACAAAATATCTCAATTGGAATTTACCCTTTCAAAAGGTTCATAGCAATAAATGGTGAAGGCATAATGGTGTCAGTAACATGCCAAAACTTGAATTGTCTATTGTATTTTACATGGAATTTCTAGGCATGGCATCATAATTTTCAGAAAGTTGCCTTCTGAGTAGCAAATTAGTGATACTCATATCTCCGTCCTAACTCTTTTTATGTATTCATGTTAGATACTTCTAACTTGGGAAAGTATACAATTCATTTGTCCAATAATTTTTATTGATCATAAAATCAGGATTGAACTTGCTTCCTTGACTGTTTTGATTAATATGTTACAATTTATGAAACCTAAAAGTACTACTTGGAAGAACTTGACATTTAAACACATAGCCTAACATAGTAATTAAAGTATTCATTCAATTTGAGGATTGAACTCATACAACTCATTGACCTGTGAGAGCATTCACCTCTCAAAATGAATACTAAAGAAAGAAGGCATACCTCTGTTAAGGTGGGTTGTATATATCAATAACCATATTGCACTAGGTATTCTGCTATGCCTCGACTGGGCAAATAACAACTCAATTGTGTTACACCAACATGAAAATTGTTAACTTGTCACTTTTGTTAGTATTCGTCACTTTTTTGAGTTTCAGTCACTTTTTATAGTGTTTGTCACTATTTTCTATTACACCAACATGAAAATTGCCAACTTGTCCCTTTTTAAGTATTCGTCACTTTTTTGAATTCATCCCTATTTTTTAGTGTTTGTTAATTTTTATTAAAATTTTATCACTTTTTTAATGTTTGTTACTTTTTTGTCAATTCTTTGAAATTTCTCACTTTTTTGAGTGACATCATTTTTTAATAAAAGTAACATTGTATGTCATTTTTTAATAAAAAAAGTAACTTAACTTTAAAAAGTGACATTGGGTCACTTTTTCAGTGTCACTTTTTCTATTAAAAAAGTGGCAATTAATTTTACACAGTATTTTTTACTTCCCAAATATGTTTCATATAATTTTTCAAAAGACCCCTAATTTTAAGGGTATTTTTGTAAGTTGCCCGTGGTTTAATGGACTTTTGGGTTTCGAAAAGTGGGCTAAGTTTTTTTTGTATGTTGATTTTGAAGTGATTATTTGTAATTGGGCTAGGATAGGTGGGTTGTTGGGCTAGGGTATGTGTGATAATAGGCTTGTTGTGGTAATTGGTTTGGGCTGGGTTTTAGGTTAAGGGGCTACTGGGCTTGGTATCTGTGGCTATTTGGTCTTATATATAATATAGGGTTTGTTATATATTTTTCTGGGCTAAAATTGCATCCGGAGCAGCAAGAAATCACCGAAAGGAAACCGATTTTTTTGAAATTGAAACAGCAACTAAACAGCAGATAAACTAAGTACTACATTTTTATGGGATTTTTTTCAGATTTTTTTTTTCAACTAACTAAAAAGAGGAAAAAATTGTGCCTTTGATTGCTGTTGAAACAAATTCTTCTTGTGTTCTGCTGTTCAAAGGTGGTTGTGTATGAAAGGTGGTTATAGGGTTGGATGAATTTTGGATGATTGCCGTATGTTTATGGATTAAATGGAAACAGTTGGTTGGGATGTGGATTTTTGGATTTGAGAATGAAATTTGTTAGGTCAAAGGAAAATACTCGCTTTGATACTAACGCAGGAGCATATTAATTTGAGAACAAATAATTGAGAACAAGAATAGAAACGGGGTCCAAGAAGAGAATAATTGAGAGCAAAGAAGAAATGATTTTATTCATATAATCAAGGGAATTTATTACAATAAATAAGCCCTCTATCTATAGAAAAAATAATCGAAAACTAATAGAATTTCTAATAAGCTAGAACTTTAACGAATTATTAAAATTAATCCATTCTAATTAAAATAAACATAGTTTGAATTAAACTCTAATGTAAAATCCTATCTAAACTCTATAAAGAGGCATTTGGGAAGCGACTAGTTGCTTCTCCTTATCTTTATCTCTATCAGGTAGGACCACAGATTCATACCTGATTAAGTCATAAGCGATCATGCCTTTGTTCTCACTTATTTCTAAAACTTTGCATACAGAAAGAGAAAGTATTGTCTTCCTTTTGACAAACTTTTGTTGGATAGGTAGAGCCTTTGTTTCTTGTCATATTTGGTGTTGTAGAACTCCCATGCCTAATATAAATATTGGTTATAACATTGCTGGTACTTAACATGTAATTTTTTACATTTCATAAAATTGCCAACGGTATCATTATATTCCCTTGTAAATAAACCTTGATTTCTTGCACTTAGCACACTTATAATTCTTAATATTCTGTCTGGTTGTTACGCATCTCTGACAATAACTATTGTAAATTAGCAATCTGAAATTTCTGGAAGCTTTTATCTTCTTCCTTTTTTCCAGGTTCGGCGATATTTCCGAGAATCAATGTAAGGGATCCATATAAGCGACTTGGAATTAGTAGGGAAGCTTCTGAAGATGAAATTCAAGCAGCCAGGAATTTTCTAATACTAACATACGGAGGGCACAAACCAAGTGTGGATGCCATTGAATCAGCACATGATAAAATAATAATGCAAAAGTTCTACGAAAGGAAGAACCCTAAAATCAACATCAAGAAAAAGGTCAGGGAAGTAACCCAGTCTCCTGTTGTGCAGGCTGTTGTGAGCAGGTTCAGAACTCCATCAAGGAATCTCATCGTAAAAACTTCCATTGCATTTATGGTGCTCGGAGTGCTCACGGTACTCTTTCCAACTGAAGAAGGCCCTACCCTTCAAGTTGCCATTTCTTTATTAGTTACCATGTATTTCATCTATGATCGGCTGAAGAGCAAGCTCCGAGGTTTTCTTTATGGGTAAGCTTTTGTTATTGCTACATGAAGTTATCGTGTTTTAGACCCAGGGATGTCCTAGATTTACAATAAAGTTAAAAGAATTTATTTACATACCATGTTCATATTTATAGTGACTAGCTCTAATTTCTAGATACGGTGTGCATTTTAACTAGAGCATATAAATAAGAGGTTGCTGATTAGGGAAGGATCGAGTTAGATGGACAAAATGAAATTAGTCCTTTATTTTCAAAATTATGCAAGCAAATATATTTTTATCATAATCTCAATATGACCTTACTTATTACGCACCCCTTGTTCCTCTCCACCCCACCAAAAAATATTCTTATCCAGCCCTCCTTTGGGCAGTATGGCACTCATTTGTATTGCCCTGACTGGCACTTTGTTCCACTTATGTGTGTCAGTTAGCCTGGCTGATGTTTGGGCACTTTGTTGGTCTGATGCTCGTAGAAGGTGACTACTTGAGCTTTCTCCCAAATCTCGCAGTATGTGCCTAATTGTACTATTGTGACACCCTTTTGATTGACGCTCAAAGCATCTGACTCACCTCTCCTCATTATTAGATATAGGTCGATTGGATGCTCTAGTTAAACCTGAGGGAGGAGAAGCAATTTGTAGTACCCACACCATTGTTTTCAAATGTGGTTGCACATTGAGAGATTTCATTTCACTCTCCCAAATCAGATTTCATCTCTGTTCTCTCTTCTTCCTCTATTCTTTTTCCTACATATCTTGTCACACTAACACAAATCAATATTCACATTTCTTCATTTAGATTCCTTCCAATGATGGATTGATTTAAAACGCTTGTGAAAATAGTATTGCTTGATACGAATTGCATTGCCTCTTGAATAACTGGAGCGATGGTGCAACTTGCATACATACCATTCGATTCAGACATGGGCAGATATAAAGATTGGACCTGTTTGAGGATGAGGAATGCTTTCTTTTTATTCCTGTTCCTTTCTTGGTTTGTTTCAAACATCTGATGCTCGTCAAAGGCGACTAATTGTCTAGGTTTGCTCCACAAAAATAATAAACTGTAACCACCCATAACTCAAGAATCTTCTTCTTCGTTAAACCCTTCCACCTCTCCATTCACTCTCACATCTCCCAGCTGCAACCCGATCCCTCAGTTTGATTTATTTAGGGGCTCTCGAGTAGCTTCAGGCTCATGAGGCGCTCCCATCCAACTCTTCTTGGAGGAATATTGTGTACAGACCGTTGGGAATTGCCTAATCTTAGACGTTGAAGTTTTTCTTTCTGATGATTGAATTGTGTAATCACGGTTTTCTTCCGCCACAAGTTGGGCTTTTTCAATAAATTTTTGTTATTGTTCAAAAAAAAAAAATTATATTTAGTGCAAAAGAATGCATTGTGTAAGCTTTATATATAGACTCTTTTTCAACTTGACCTTGACTGTTCTAAACTTTCTTGCTTAAATCTCTGCTACCTTTCAATGTTTTCAGGGCTGGGACTTTCGTCATCTCTTGGCTTCTAGGAACATTTTTGATGGTCTCTGTGATGCCACCCATTCTCAAAGGACCAAGAAGTTTGGAAGTGACTACTTCATTGATAAGCTACATTTTCCTTTGGATTGCTTCTACTTACCTTGGATAGAGCGTGAAAATTTTGTAAATGTCTCAATTTTGACGGGTAAACATAATGTAATTTCATGTCTTCGTATTTGGAAAGTTTAAGTGCGTTACATACCTTCTATTAGTACAAGAACACTAACTAATGCGTGTATTTTCGAGGTAAGAGATACAAACTAATGGAAAGAGTTTCGTATTCGTTGTTTGGATTGTTGACAGTTTTTCTTGACTGAGTTCCTATTTGATAACTTGCTGAAAATTTATTTTGCTTATTCCAGGTGGTCTGAAACTGGTTTCTTATTTATGGCTATGAAATTCTTGGAATGATTGTGGATTTTAGCAATTTGTATTTATTAATGTATCGGTGTGACATTTTTTTCTGTGCTGCTATTGATATTTTGAAGTTGTGGCTCTGGTAATGTGAAAACTACTAGAAAAATAAAAATTTATGGACGAATTTTTATTTCAACCTTGTCCACAGAGGCTCCTACTATACATTATTTGGACATATTAAGCCAAGGTTCCTGTGAGACTGCAACCAAAGATCTATATTGGTCGCTTCGATAACGGTTAATCGTGATGTCACTTGGTTTTGGCCGTGTTCTCTAAAGAATATCTTTCTCGGTAAGGATCTTCTTGGTAAATTTTACTCAAAAATGAATTGTATCGAGTCTGGTTGAGAATTATGAATTAAGCTAACGCTTAGTCCTCATTCTCTTTTTTTTTTTCATACTCATTTTTAATCACTCATTAAATGAGATTTATAACTTTTATCAATTTTTTAATTGTATATTTTATTAACTTCTATCAAAATTTATTAAAAATCTAATTTTTAGTTGAATCAAATAAGGGCTTAATACGAGAGCCATTCTCTAGGAAAATCGATGAGGAAGAAGCATAAATGTATTGTTGCATTTGTCTAACATAATTCCAGGAATCAATCTTCCTTGTGCATAAAGATAAATCATTATTACATTTGAAGAATTGAATCAAAGATATTTTATACATCTCAAAATGGAAAAGAGTAAAGTGAATACATTAAATAGGAAAGAAAAGAAAAAGAGCGGGAAGAGAAGAAAATACAGGTGGCAAAGTACAGTTGGCAAACTAACCTAACCAACTCAACTATTAAGTCAACAAACTCAAGTATATGGTCTTATTACGCCCCCTCAAGATGTGCGATGAATGTTTTTCACACACATCTTGGATAACAAAGGAACAAGAACAGAAGCAGGTAAAGCTTTAGTGAAGGCATCTGCGAGCTGATGTTGAGACCAGATGGGAAGCACCTTAACTGCCCTAGCTGCAATCTTGTCCCAAATGAAGTGACAATCGATTTCAATATGCTTCGTCCGTTCATGGAAGATTGGATTATTGGCAATCTGAAGAGCAGCAAGATTATCACAATATATCACGGCTGGAAGACTGGTGGCAACCTGAAAATCGGCCAGAAGCTGCTTGATCTATACAATTTCACTGGTAGTAGCCGCGAGAGCCCTATACTCTGCCTCAGTAGATGAACGAGAAATGGTGGATTGGCGCTTAGACTTCCAGGAGACCATCGAAGGACCAACAAAAATGCAGAAACCAGTAGTAGATTTACGTGTATCCAGGCATGAACCCCAATCAGCATCTGAGAATGCTCAAATCTGAACAGACATAGCAGGAGCTGCAGAGAAACAAATGCCTTGGCCAGGACTACCTTTCAGATAACGGATTAAGTGATGAACAGCTTTAAGATGAGATAACCTTGGCTGAGACATATATTGACTCAATTTATGGACTGTGAAAGTAATGTCTGGCCTGGTGAGAGTCAAATAAATCAATCTTCCAATGAGTTTCCTGTATTGAGATGCATCTGCCAATAAATCTCCTTCATGTAAACTAAGCTTAAGTCTGGAATCCATAGGAGTATTTGCAGGTTTGCAATCCAAAAAACATGCATCTTCAACTAGCTGTAAAGTGTAATTTCGTTGTGAAATTACTATCCCTGATGATGCTCGAACAATTTCAATACCTAAGAAGTACTTTAAACACCCCAGATCTTTTAGTTTAAACTGAGAATTCAAGAAATCTTTCAACTCATCAAGAACCTTTAAATTTGGACCAGTGATGACTATGTCATCAACATAGACTAATAATCCTATAAATTCATTGCCTGAACCCTTGGTAAAAAGAGAATAATCCGCTTTGGATTAGATAAAACCATTGCGAATAAGAGCACTAGAAAACTTAGAATTCCATTATCGTGAAGCTTGTTTAAGCTTGTACAATGATTTATGCAATCTGCAGACCAAATTCGCCCCCTGAGTGTGAGGCTTAAGAGATCTTAGCCAAGAGGTAAATCCATATAGACTTCCTCAAATAGGTCACCATTCAGAAACGCGTTATTAACATCAAGTTGAATCAAGTGCCAGTTCTGGGAAGCCGCAAGAGTGAGCAATATCTTAACAGTAACTGCCTTAGCGACTGGTGAAAAAGTGTCGAAGTAATCCAAACCTGCTTGTTGCGTAAATCATTTCGCAACTAAATGAGCCTTGTGTCTTTCCAAAGTGCCATCAGAGTTATACTTGTTTTTATAAACCCATTTGCATCCCACTGGATGTTTCCCAGCAGGTAAGGGAACAATAGACCAGGTGTGATTTTGTTCTAAAGCCTCTAATTCAATCTTCATGGCGTCTCGCCATTGAGGAAATTTGACTGCATGACTATAGTATTGAGGTTCAAATTGAGAAGTAATGTTCATGATAAGATGCTGATGGGATTTAGAAAGAGTGTCATAGGATAAGAAATGCCCAATATGATTAGGAGGAAAATGAGAAGATCTGGGAATAGAGGAAAGCAGATTACAGTGGAAGTCCTGAAGACGAGAGGAAGGTCTAGAGACTCTCTGAGATTTTCGAATGGTAGATGTAGATGAAACATTAGATTGGGAAGTATGATCAAAGGCAGGAGCAGAAATAGGATCAGAGGTGGATGTTGGAACAATAGGTTCAACAGGAAGGACAGGAGAAGATGAGGGAAGTGAGGTAGTAGTCAAAACATCTTGTGGTAAGGACAATGAAGACGATGGTAACACAAGATCAGGAAATGGATCAGAGAATTGATGATCATCAGTAATAGAATGAAAAGGAAAGATGTCCTCGTGAAAAACGACATCTCTAGAAACTAAAATTTGTTTAGAGATAACATCAAGGAGCTTGAATCCCTTAATTCCTGGAGGATATCCTAGGAAAACACAGGTTCTGGCCCGTGGTTGGAACTTTGATCTGTGAGCACTAAGAGTTGAAGCAAAGGCAAGACAGCCAAAAACCCTGAAGTAGGAATAGTCTGCCTTGTTCCCATATAGCAACTTAAAAGGAGTCTTGTGATGTAGAATGGGAGCAGGGTCCTGTTGATAAGATGTACAGCTGTAAGTACACATTCAGACCAAAAACGAATAGGAACCCGAGATTGAAAGAAAAGGGCACGAGCTACATTGAGAGTATGCTGGTGCTTGCGCTCAACTACTGAGTTCTGTTGGGGCCTTTCAACGCAACTGAACTGATGGCAAACCCCCCTTTTTGCAAAGAATTCTTTGAATGATAATTCCTTAGCATTATGAGATCTGAAGATTTTGATAGAGGCATTGAACTGAGTAGCAACCATGTTGAAAAATTGTTGAACAATCCTTATGACATCAGATTTCTGGTTCAACATATATATCCAGGTGAATCGAGAATGATCTTCCACTAGTGTTAAGAAATACCTGTAGCCGGAATGTGAAGAAACGTGATATGGACCCCATATATCACAATGCACTAGGTCAAAAACG
>CAIGRM010167546.1:0-12652 GCA_903798335.1 Fraxinus albicans
ACAAATTTCTCAATATAATTTTCATCTTTTTATTAGTCAAAAAATTTCGAAATTTTACATCCGAAAAAATCATATCTCATATAAATTTTTGCATGTAAAATTACATGGAGTATGATTTTTTTGAATGCAAATTTTCGATTGTAAAATTTCTCCCAACTTCTTTTTAAGTTCGATTGTGCTCCCAAATATTAAAATTTTACGTCCGCCCCGACCCCAACTGTTTTTTTGGCACCAGTAAGGATAACTTTCCATCAAAAAGTTGAATAATTTTCGTCCACCTGTCCTCATGAGCTAGGACGGAGCCAGGAAACAAAATAATTTTTTTTATACTGAATTGATACATTAAAAAAAATTTAAATGGGTTTATCATTTGGCATAACTATCCATAGAGAATTTGATAAATATCGAGAGGGAAATAGATTTGACAACTATCGAAAGAGGATTTCAATTAAATTAGAAACACTTACCAACAAGATTGATTACAAATTGTCACTTTAATTCGTTGTTCTAAAAATGGATTAATAAGGAGGATTCGATATCTTAGCAATACTTTCACATATTTGAAATCAAACCAGTTAAATTGCTTTTTAGTTTAATCGATAATTTAGATATTAATATAGAAAACTCAAAATCTATTTGCTATTCGATTAACTGTACTATTAATTTGAACTCGGTCAAACACATAATTCTCGTGAGTTCGACACTTTATTCATTATTATATTATTTGACCACGATCTCGTACACTTGCGGGTTTTCAAAGGACCAATCCACATTCATTATTTAATCACTGATTTGATACATTAAAAAAAAATTAAATTAAATGGGTTTTAGTCCCGACCTGTCCTCTCCCTTCGTCCCAGCACCAAAAATGACAATGAAGTGAGGCCAAGTTGTAGCTTATACATTAAAGAAGTAATGGATTGTGATATGGACAGCTCTATGGAACCCATGTGAGTTGAAGCTTTGTCCAAATTAGAGTACTTTGGTGCAACTCAAATATGCGTGGGAATGTTGGTTGGGATTATAAATGCGAGTATTTATTGTGTAGTGTATTTTCATTTGTAGTGAAAAAAACTGGCAAAATATTACTCACATTAATGAGAATATGTCCAGTAAAGAACGAGAATGATGCTATGGATACAGGGAATTTAACAATACGTGGGTCCCATTGTTTTTAATAATATTTAATTCATGTGGGGCTCCGCCTCCCCATGTGAGAGAAATTCAAAATTCTAAAAAAAATCTGTCATTTTCTTCTTGTATTTGCATCATTTTTCAAAGAACAATTTTAATTAAGGCACCATCCCCGACTCGTTTACCCTGGTAGTAATGTTATTTGGACGAAAATAAAAATTATCTTTTTTTTTCTCGATCTCGTACTATCTTTCAAAAAAAATTTCGTACATACGAAAATTATGTTAAAATTTCGAAGAAAATGATATTTTAGAAAGTTGAGTTTTTTCTTGATTTTATATCTATAATGTAAAGATTAAAAAAACAAAAAGAATAATGTTCGTTTTTATTTTATTTTCAACACTCCTCAGTCCTCTTTTATTTTTTATTTTGTAAGGCTCTGCGTTGATTAAGGGACATTGTGGTACATTAGGAGGCAAGAAAATAGTATCTTTAATGTATGAAATAAAACTAGTGCAGACTGCTTATGAATCGGCCAAACTTTTATTACTGATTATAATTGGAAGCATTGTAATTATAATTTCCTACCTATCAAAATTTTAGACTATTTAATAAAAAATTGAAACAATGGGTCCAATTTTGAAGTCCATTATTGATCTAGTTTGAGATTGATCGAATTTATTCGGATTAATTTTTTTATTCATTCTCTAACAATTTAAATGTTTAAATAAAGTGATTCAACAAAATATTATAAATAATCCATATATAAAAAGTTAAAACATTATTGTGCCTTTAATGATAATGATAAACCAAATGGCAAATACACATCTGAAAGAACTTTGAGACAAGATGGTTTAAGCACCTTTAGTAGGCCTATATTTTTTGAGGAAAAGACAAAGTTGGCTATAATTCATGTAAGATAAGGATTGGTTGATAGACTTGTGCTCCTAAATGCACACAATTTAAAGAAAAAAAACAATTTGGACAAATAATGATGGATAAAACATGACTAAATCAAGGATTAACATTGGAGGATTTGGAATCTAACTATTTACTTTACTAAGTGAACCAACAGGGTCCAATGTCCCATCAACCCATCCATTGTGCAAGATTTTTCATATCAACTGCCTAGTGATCAAACTTTTTTGTGTATATAGTCTGACTTGAAATCATTAGGGGGCAAATACTTTTAGAAAGTCAAGAAAGTTTTATGAAGTTTGGCATGAAAAATTGCACCATTGTAATTAGTAAGGTTATCAACTTATTGGCATCCAATGTTAACATTGCAATGCAAAATCTTCTAAATTACTTGTGAAAATTATTCTTACTTTATTGTTTAAAATGATATTTTATTTAGAATATTTTAGATATCTATATAGTGAAAGATTTCTTCTTTTTTTCATCCAGTCATATCGTTCCTAATTTATTCAAAATCAACCATCTTTTGTGGGCATATTGAGGGTAGTAGAAGTGAGGAATTATAATATGATATTTAGAAGAATGGGATGATATGTTGGGAAATAAAACAAATCGAGTCAATATATATTATACGATATGAAGTATATGATTGCAAACAAACGACAAAATAAAAGATAAAAAAATAAAGAATTAATTGGAAGATGAACAAAAGGTTAAGGTCAATTCTTATTTATCATACTTTGTTTCTAAAGTCTTCAAATCAGCGACGATCTCCAACTAGATGATCTTCCAAATATCCGCCTTCGTCATACGATGAGAATACAACCTCTGTTTCAGATGCAATTTATTTGTCAAACATTTAATAATGCACAATTGCTCTAATTTTAATCACAACGCAAGTGCCGTTTTCTCTTTCAAAACATCTTAAAAAATATTGTTAGAGATATAAAGATGGATATGTGAAGGTACCTTCTGATCCTTCCCCGTTGTTTCTCCTTTGTCGTCCACTTGTGGGCATTTTGTCAAATCTCAACAACGCATCATCCAAATTCATCTGCGTGAGTACATTTCGCATCTTCACTTGCCCCAATGAGAATCTTGTATTGTGATCAAAAGGCGAAATTCCATACTTCATGGCTTCTATTAATTATAAAAATCTCGAACAAATCATAATCAATAAACATAATACAACTTGTTGGGAAATAAAATGGACCAATGTAATATATATTACACTATATGAAATATATGATCGCAAACAAACAACTAGATAAAAGGCAAATAATTAATTGGTGATAAACATTGTATTTTATTCAATTAATTAATATTGAGAAAAAAATATAATAACTATGCCTACATAATTATTCTACATTACAGTAATATAAAACTTGTAAAAAGAGTTTAGTATTTATAAGGGTACATGTCAAACCCTAGAAATACCACAAAGATGGAAACATGATAAATATAATTACATTGAATAAAGTAAATAATATTTTTTCAATAAAAACACGTGGAAAGAAGGAAAGAAATATTTCCTAAAAAATCTAATCTAATTTGGATAAGAAACACAACTTGATATGCTTAGATTCTTAAATGTTTCTTTTTGATAGTTAAAAACAATTAAGAGTGTATTTTTATTCTTATATTTAGAATAAATGTTTAATTTGATAATATTTCAATAAATATTCATGACAATTTTAAGAAAATACCTTGATAACAATATACTGTAATGCACGATGTGTATATTTACGAGGTGTATGTATATTGAGGAACAATCATTCTACTTGTATAACTTTCTTTAGAACTTCACACTTTGCAGGCATCACACGTCCATTCATTTTAAAAATGGTTTTTAAAATCAACGGTATGGATTTTGACAACTCATTAGCTGTCAAATTAGTTATACAAGTAGATTAATTCGTCGAGGAAAATGACTAACCCATGGTGACAAAGGTTGTTTCCAAGCTTCCATGCGATGGTATTTCAGTGTTCATTTTGGAAAAGACTGCTATACATTCAACCAACACCAATACAATATATTAGCTTCTTCTCTAACAATGTGAGTTTGTCCAAAGGGTGCTTCAAAAAGTGACAATCCAATGGCTTTCGTAATTTGGTGTTTTTATCCATTGTTTTCTCAAGATGCCACGTAAATACGCTGACATTCCGCCCATGTTTAATTCCCATTTTTTAAAATTTATTTTTCCTCAAACTCATTCTCAACCACATATTTTATGAGATTCAGAACTTTTTATCAATTTTACAATCACGCATTTCATTAACTTAGATCAAAATCTACTAAAAATCTGATTTTTAACAAAATCAAATAGGGGCTTCAATAGTTCATTTCATTTCTCTTATTCGAAGTGTTAACACATGACAAAATAAAAATTACCGCGTTACGAAAACATTAATGTCTTGTTTGTAACATGATTAAGCTACCATATATTTGCTTCTTTGTTGTAGTGTTGGCGTGAACACAATGATATCTAATCGGGACTTGAAACTAATTCGAATTTGGATTTTATTATTTTGGTTGTTTTAAATGCAGGAAATTACCACATATTGATGGACTTGCTATGAATTAGGTTAGCGTGGCTGGTAGTTTCATGATCCGGTTGAAAATGTTTCTTTTATTCCTCGGGTTTTAGTCATAGCTTGTTGAGAAATGTATTTTATATACGTATCTAGACTTTTTCACAATTACTCGTGGGTAATTCAAGTGTTTTGACATCCAATATGAGTTTTGATTGATTATTTGTCATGATTTATTGTTTCAATTATCTGGCCAATAATCGTTTTGGTATAACTCGTTTAAGGCTAGAATTAATTAATTTCATAACTGTATACAAGTTCTTGTCGAAACGACAACGATATTATACTTACATCTTATTATTTATCCATAATATATAGTACACTTACATTTTTCAAACGAACACTTGATTCATCTAATTGGTCATTTAAATTACTACAAATTTCAGTCTAACATCCTTTTGAATGATAATAAGTTTATTTGCAATTATCATTCATAAAACTAATTAAAAAGCATGTATATTTCCGACCTTATGATGAATTGTTAAATCACACTACAAAATCTTCTCACACTTTGCACAAATAACATGATCCTTACACTGAGTTATTCACATTATGAGTGGTAATCTACGAAATTTAGGTCCTATTTCTTTTTGTATCATCACTTTGTTTCCCAAAAAAGGTATATATGAAATGTGTAGAAGGGAAAACACACTCAAAAGTGAATGATAGTGGTAGCTTGCTTCACAACATGGGGGCATGAAATACCAATTGAGTGGATGAACACCATTCAAATTGCTCGAACATCTTAAGTCGTATTAAATTCTAAATCATCCCGAATAAAGGGAGGTAGGTTGGTACTAATCCACCAATTTTTGGCACCTTTAATATTTATATTTTTTCATGTACTTTTAGGGAGTCTTGGTCTCGAGTCAAGCTGGGGCCTCATTTTATTCTCGCAAAGATAATGAGGAATTGAGAGAGCTCAAGAATTCTCACTATTTCTTCAGTAAGGATTCCAAAAAATCGATCTTTCTTTTAGTTGTTGAATCTCTCTCTGATTGATCAATGTCTGATATTCCGAATCTTCCAGCTCTTTTGACTTCTTCGACTCATCTTCCAACTCAAACTAGCCAAGACAATAAAGACTGTGCCTTCGACCGCTGAGAACTGGATTCAAACTACGGATACGCAACCGAAAAAAGAACGAACGGATTTTGTAGGATTCCCAAGAAATTCTTCGATTCCTTCCAGAAGCAGATGATTAATCATGCCGAAAAACCAGACAAGTTGCTCCCTCTTATCGATCGTCCGTAGACCTACGTTAAATAGGTCTACTGAATTGTTAGGTCNCCGAAAAACCAGACAAGTTGCTCCCTCTTATCGATCGTCCGTAGACCTACGTTAAATAGGTCTACTGAATTGTTAGGTCATCGACACCTTAATATCAATCAAAAGTACTGTATATTTATGAAGTATATGTATGAATTTGAGGAAAATGACTAGCCCATAATGACAAAGGCTGTTTCCATGATTCCATGCAATGGTATTCCATTTTTCATGTTGAAAAGGACCAGTGCTCTCAGTAAATCTTCTTTTCTAACCAAGTGAGTTTGTCCAAAGGGTGATTAAAAAAGTGACAATCCAAAAACTTTCTTGATTTGGCGTTTCTATTAATTGTCTTCAAGAGATACCACGCATGTTATGACGTGTCATGTCTCGTGTTCATATTGTTGACACGCGGCAATAATATTTGACACCATCATGCTCATAACATATTTGAGATGCTATCTCACCTCTTTGTTGGATTTTTGATACAGACATGGTGATCTCTGACCAAGACTATAACTAATTCGAATTTGGATATTGACATGTCGGTGTTTTTTAACCTTAGACAATTTTTCCGTGGAAGGTGGTGGCCTTACCATGAATTAGGTAAAATTTATTTTTGACGTTAAAATAGATGGATGATTTGAATTTTGATAGATTGACTTGTTTGGTGGGATTTGCTTATAAATTGCTTGCTCAAATTATAGTACGATAGAAATGAGTGATGAATAGTAATTATGTGTATTGACTATTGAGAAATAATTATTTTTGACGTTAATTATAATTTAAGCTAAGGCACTAAATAAAGTTTGCCGTCGAAATTCATTTTAAAAACGTTTGATTTATTTTTATTTTTATTTTTTTCTCACCCTTCATAAAGTTCCTCCTAGTCTATTTATTTTTCTTGAATTATTCAAAGGACACTGAAATAAGAAGTAATGATCATATGATAAAAAAAGGAATATTTTTATCAAAAAATTGTCATATTTTCAAATAAACAAACACGACATGACTTGATTACGATAATGATATAATATTTAGCTATCGTTCCCATATCTTCCATAGTAAAAGTCTAAAGGGTGTTGTGTTGTAGTTATATATTCAAGGTCAAGTACATATATAGTTTAATGGCATAAGCTGACTCGAATTCTGAACAATTTTTCAACATCGATATTTTCATACAATATCACTCTTACCTCCCCCTTCCTTCAAAAGAGACTTGAACCTAGATTAGTGACTTGATAAGATTTCACCCTTATCGTTTCGACTTCTACATGAAACATGCTATAAACAATTAAGGGCATGTTTGTGATGGCTTATCTTAAACTCCAAAAGTACGGCTTATGTTGACTTATTTTGAATGTAGGTAGGTTCACGTTAAAAATAAGTCATATATTTGTTGCTTATTTTTAAGAAAAGTAAATTTTCCTTCTTAATTTATCTACTATTATTAATTTCATCAATTGTACCTTGAATACTCACAAAATAACAGTCTTGCTATGCGTACATAAAAATGCCGTCAGAATACACTTGGCAATTTTTTATTCGATAATGACAACAAAAAAAATGCTGGAAGAATGTATTTTGACATAGTAGATTGATGGAGAATGCGTGATTGAAAATGAAGGAAAAATTATTGATATGATGAAAATTATTATTTTATTAAAAAATGTATAATTGAAAATGAGTTAAAGAATGAAAATGAAAATTTTAACGTATTTCAAACATGAGCCTACTATTATTTGAATGTACTATTGTACTGTAACTTTTCCTTTTTCACATGTCCCATTATATCTTTACCTGGCTATCTTGTGAATGGTACTGGTGATATTACAAAAGGTTCTCCATCATTGTATGTGCTTTCTGTGAATCAATAGGACCATAGTCCTTCTCATTGGACAATGATACGACATCGCGTCGTTGAATGGTTGGACCATTATTTTCACAAGTTCTAATCATTGAGGAGCCTGTACCTTTACACGCATTATGATGTGATCTCCACCGTTAGATTTAGGTCTTCGTACAATCACTAGTTTACTCTGCCCGATCGGAGGAGGTGGTTTGGCATCGGCTATTTATCTTCGATAGCCAAGTCATTTTTATGAGTTTAAAATAAAATAGCAGTAAATGAGTAAAATGTTTTTCTACTTTGCCAGACCCCCTAGCATTGCTAGAGTCCATGTGGCCCTCGCAGTGTAACATTGCTAGTGGCTAATCGCATTCTCGAGTCAAATCAAGCGTGCATTTTCTTTTTCTCTCACCTATAAGAATTTATTTGATCTCCATTTCTTTGAAAAAATATATATATTTTTCTTCTTTTCAATTACACATTGTTCAATAAAATTATATGACACGTAAACAAAAAAAAAATTCTTTATTTTTTAACCACACATTTTTTTTGAGATAATAACACAAATGTTCATTGAACTTTGCAAATAGTTTCCACCGAATCACTGAACTTTAAAAATCACTCAAGCTATCACTGAATTTTAAAAATCACTTCATTCATCATTAAACTTTGCAAAAGATTTCTCGTGGGTCACTAATTGAGTGAAATCCTAGGAAACCTTTTACAAACTTTAGTGATCCCGTAGAAACCTTTTACAAACTTTAGTAATGAATATGGTAATTTTTAAAGTTCAGTGATCTCGTGGAAATCTTTTACAAAATTCGGTGATAACTCGGGCGAGTTTTAAAATTCCGTGACCCGATGGAAACCTTTTGCAAAATTCAATGACCATTTAGGTTATTATCCCCATTTTCTTTATTCAAAAATGCATTATTTGTCAAATAACGGCGCTCAAACAAGGGCGATGTATTTTTAAATTCTATTAAAAATAATAAATTCTTAGAGAATGGTACATTTAGTTATAAATGCGTAACAATAACTAGTGTCAGAAAGAGATAATATTGTTTACCTTGTGATTATGTTTGAAAATAAAGTAGTAAGTACGAGATAAAATAATATATAATAAAAAGGAAAAAGAAAAGAAAAGAAACTCAAATGCCCATCTCATGAATAAAAAGTTGGCCCAAATTTCGAAGTTCTATCTTAAAAGTTATCTTAAAATGTAAAATACTTGTTGACGAGTTTCATATTTTAAGCTTAAATGATGATTTATTTAATTAATTAATTAATAATTATGAAAAAAAAAAAAGGTACAACAAGTTGGTGGTAATCCTAGGGGCTGATTGAGTTTAAGGAGAAACGTTGAGTGGGATTAAGCAGCAGACTGCCAATCTTTCTTTAACTGACAAACTCATTTGGCTCCTACTGAATCACCAACAAAAACTAGTACCGCTGGAAATGATAGATGGCACAAGTTGCATATCATGGTAGTTCCCTACCTCGAGCAAATAAATACTACATATACAATCATGATTGACACGAATCTATACTGTCAATTTTTAAAGCTGTTTTTTAAATTAATGATACAAATCTTGAAAAACACATGAATTATCAACAAAGATTGTACAAATAGTTTTATTTAATAAAAAATCAAAGCAGTAGTAATATTGAATAATTTTTTGTGACAATTCTAAAGTCGTCATGGTTATTATTTTGTTAAACTTGAGTTTTGAATTGTGATTTTTTTTTTTAAAAAAAGAATGTGTGATTAAAAAATATGGAGAAATTTTAGATTTACGTGCAATATATTTTATTGTGTAAATGTACCGTTGAAAATTAGTATGCAAATTAAAGAGTTTTGACGTAATGATTGTCAAATAAGGGCAAAATAATGCATTTTGAACCATAGAGATGAGGTCCAAATTATTTTTCTAGAATTTGTGGTTGAAAAGTTTTTAAAAAATTATAAATTTATATATATAATTATTTTATTGAGAAATGTGATTGAAAATGAGTTTTTAGAAAACCAAAGTTAAAAGAATATGTATAGAACAATGACTAAATGAGTGTACATAGGGCTAATACTCTAAATAGTTACTGAACTTTGTCAAAAATTCTCAGGAGGTCACCGAATTTCAAAACTTCCCTAAATAGTCGCTGAACTTTACAATTAGTTCCAGAAGGTCACTGAATTTCAAAACTTCTCTATATAGTCACCGGACTTTACCAAAACTTTTCAGGAGGTCACCGAACTTTGCAAATTGAGACCCTATGCATCAATAGTTCAGTGACCCATTGGGAACTTTTTATAAAGTTGAGTGACTATTTAGGAAATTTTTAGCAAAGTTCGATGATTATTTATGGAAGTTTTGAAGTTCAGTGACCTCCTAAGAACCTTTTGTAAAGTTCAGCGACTATTTAGGAAATTTTTGAAGTTCGATGACCTTTCGGAAATTTTTGGCAAAGTTCGGTGATTTCTTAGGGTATTAACGCTTTATTTATGAGGTCATAGTTTATGGGTGTTAATGGATGTGATCTTTTTGTTGGAGAGAGGCCATTGAAGCCTGTTTAAATATAATTGGCCTATTAAAGATTTGATTCTAGGGGGTTAAGGATTCTTGGACTATCACTTGAGAACCTTAATGGATTTCCACTTATATTTTCATCTTGAAGTTGAATTAGTAATAGGCCCATTGAAATTTGCAATCTTATAAGCCCATTATGACTCTTTCTTGTGAGAGGCCATTACAATGAAGCTTTAGAAAATGTGATTATTTTAGATTCACATTTTGATAAATCAGGTTTTTTCGCCAAAATATGGTTAATTTTATGGTATTATTGTTTAATTAATCAGGAGTCTAGGTGGCATACTCTCGAGATTAATACTAATGTTATCAAAATCGACCCTGACCGATCGGTTCAAATGGAAAAATCGAGAATCGAATCCAAAATCAGGTCGATTGTCCTAATTAGATAATATCTCCTACTTAAAACCATCAACGTGTTTGATACAAAAGCTAAGATAATAGTACAAATATGTTAGCCACTAATTGATTTAGTTAAAAATTAGATTTTTAATAAATTTTAATAAAATAAAAATGATAAAATATGTAGTTGAAAATGAATTTTAGAAAAATGGAGACCAAACCGGGGCTTAATGTCGAGACGATTACATTGTCCATGATTATTCAGTGTTTCTAGTATTATTTCTAAGGTTCACGAAACATAAATATTAGGAAATAAACGACCAACCTGCTCAACATGTCACCGACCAAAAACAGCAAACTGTGGCTTGTGGTTGAAGAAAAGCACGAAACAATCATGTTACTAATGTCCATTTTCATTAAATTATAAACCAAAAAAGTAAATATAAATTTCTCTTACAATTAATGTAAATTAAGATGTAGGTCAGTTAACTACTGATATGGCCGGTGCCAAACCTAGATTGCCACGTGCCCCAATCTCTGCCCTCTATAAAATGCTGTTACCATCTTCTCTGAAAATTGTTATCTCAACTTTGTCTCTTTACGGTCTTGACAGTTTTAAACCGTTTTCTCATTGCAAGCAATCTTTTCTTCATTTGTTCATCAAGACGAGACAACATGAGTCGTTTTTGGACTTTGCTCGCTCATATTCATGCAGTTTCTGGGTAATTTTGCCTTCTTCTTTTGTTTAAATTGGTGGCTTGGGGTGGGAGGCGAAGGGGGAGGGAGAGCGATTTCACATATTCTTACTTTGCTAGTTTTTTGTTAACGTCTGTTTGGTTTATATAGAAATTAGATCCTTAATATATGTTGATAAATGTTAATAGAACGCGTGGTTGAAAAAGTTGTGGGATAATTGAAATATGTGATTAAAATTATAAATAACTGACGTTAACTTAAATTTTAATCATAAACTCGTACATGCAGGCCATCCATTATGTTGCTCTACCCACTGTAAGTGACCCTTCTCTCTCTCATTTAAGTTCTCAACATAAATTTTTAGCTATATGTAACATTTTAATGTTGTGGGATAGATACGCATCGGTGGTGGCTATAGAGAGCACGTCAAAAGTAGACGATGAGCAATGGCTTGCTTATTGGATTTTATATTCCTTTCTTACTCTTATGGAGATGCTGCTCCAACCCATCTTAGAATGGTGAATTAATTACATTTTTTCGCAATTTTTATTTTTTATATTTTTTCTGCGTAACAATAAATTAAACACAAATATATAATTTGTAGGATACCAATATGGTACGATGTGAAGCTAGCCTTTGTGGCATGGTTGGTCCTACCACAATTCAGAGGAGCTGCTTTTATATACGAAAAGTTCGTCAGAGAAAAAATAATCAAGAAATATGGTGGAGCACATTTCCACAAGTCACCTAGTGGCAAGGACAAAAACTAACTTGTGGATTTTGTCACCACAAGAAAGCAAGTTAATACCATTCTTGTATTTTTTTTTTCTTTTTTTTTTTTTTATGAAGAAATGAAATTTTACTCGAATTAATTAATAAGTTTTTTACTTTATTGAACTTTTTTTTTTTAGGAACGGGGAGAGCATGAAGCCCATTGGTACGTGAGAAATTAGTGGATGATCACAAGTTTTCAGGTTGTAATGGTGTTTTTTTTTTTGGTCACTTACAAATTACGTTGTCTTGTATAGACTTGTCTTTACAGTTGTTAATGCTATATATTCGTTTTCTAGTTTTTCACTTGAAAGCAATAGCAAAAGGAGATGAGGTTTTTATGCATTTGATCACTAAGGGTAATTTGCAATTGGACGATAATAAAAAAAAAAAGTTAAAATTGAGGAAATTTGTAGCTGGCAATAAGTTCCGAGGGAAATTTGTAGCTGGCAATAGGGAGGGCGGGCCACCCTGAGCGAATAGGGTGGTAGGGAGAAAA
>CAIGRM010167553.1:0-17104 GCA_903798335.1 Fraxinus albicans
TTCTAGTGTAAGAAATCTAGTCCCGTGACACATGTCTCTAAGTAAGAAGTCCATGGCAAATAAAACAGAAGCTCTAATATATATCAAATGCAGGTTCCAGTGACAGACATTAGAAACACACAGTTAATAGGGAAGCAAAGGTACAAAGACTTGAGCAGAGAAAACACCAAACTTACTAGCTTAGAAAATTTCTTTTATTTTAGACTAAATTAAAGATGTAATGAATTACCTGTTTCTCAAGTTTGTTCAGCTGGCACCGGAAATCATTTCGTTTCTGATCAAGCATCAGCTGCTTCTTACGGAGTTCTTCCTTCAAAACCTCTAAACTCTCCAGCTTGTTTTGTAAAAAAGGTGGGCCTTTGGGACTACTGGAAACAACAGGCCTGTGATGATCATGAGCTAGCACTTGAGCAACAGAAGGATGGGCATTACAGTCCTTGCCACCTACAGAATGAGAATTTTCCTTTCCTTTGTCAGGAGCAGATGGATGGGGAAGAGCCGGACAATGTGTTACTCCACGGGGAGTAGTGGGTACATTACTGCTGCCACTTACTCTATCATCAGGAATGTTGTCCCTATTTGCCCACCAGAGCTTGATAAATCGATTACCCATTACAGCATCAGGTGCCTTAAAAGCAGCTTCTGCTTCTTCCCGCTTAGAGAATTGGACAAAAGCTTGTTCGCTATTAAAGGGGATATAAATGTCAATGACCCTACCAAATTTTTGAAAATGTGAAAGAAGAGCCTCCTTTCTGTTATCTTTCAGAGGAATGCCTTTGACAAATAGGGTGCGAAGTGCCTTATGAGATGGCTTTCGGACATCATGTCCAGATTCACTTTGTTGCTTGAAAGACATTTCCTTAAATTGAGGACCATTTAGATTCACATTCATCTTTTTACCATGATCTGAAGCATCTCGAGAACCAGTGATTAAAGGTTCCAGATCTTTGCTCTCAGTTTCAAGATTAGAGTAAGTCATTGAAGAATTGATTTTCTCCTTTAGTCCTGATCTATTTCGTGACCTATCTATTCTTCCCCACACAGATGAATTTTGGGATCCAGCAGTAGCAGCATTCCTGGTTGCACGCTCATCATCAAATACTGCTGAAAACCCAACCAATTGATGATTGGAGGGATCAGTATCCAAGAAAGACTTTGTCTCATCCACATTGGAACGATTAAGTGCTAGGACTGCTGCTGGTGTTTCAGTATGATCATTGGTCCATAAAGGCTGGTCAGGATCATAGACGTCAGAACCTCCTGTCATAGGACCACCAATAAAACCATCATTCAGGCCCAAACCATCATCAGTCATTGCAACCTTGCTACTTTTTCCATATGAAGCTCTGCCATTCATTAATGTGCCAGAAGGAGCAGGTACATTAACTGCAGGTAGAGTGCCTTGTCCAGCAGGAGTTACAAGACGCTGTGAGCCAGGAAGTGAAACGGGGAGATTGAATTGCGAAAGGGACTGCAATTTCAGAGATTATGACGACTTAAACAATCAGTCCTTTATCCAATTGTACAATTGAATGGAAAAGCACGATAGCTTGAGACACATTATCATGGCATATCATTACCAACAAGTACACAACTTGAGAATAGCTATTCATTGACAAATTAATAAATGGATGCAGACAGACAGACAGACAGACTTTCAGAGGAAGGCTTGCCAAACAGTGATTTACATTCAGATCAAAATAATCATCAATACAATTGAGTGTGCCAGCAATGCTAGAAGCGTTAGATATACATTTTCTCTCCCTTCTTGCCCGTGATCTATCTATCATTTTTTCTATTTCCTCGAAATCATGTCCAGATTGCTGTAGGTCTTCTTCTACATTCTATCACCAAGGGATCCACATTTACTCAGCTTACTCTCTCGCTTTTCCAGTAACATCACACCAGTTCTTCTTTTTACAATCAACTGTCTCCCTCTACCAACATTAGCCATGCGAACACATCTACTGGTACTTATTATATTTTGTGATTTCAATATTTCTACAAAATTGATTTGTTTATCAATACTTTCTTCTATGCCAAAATTTGATGTATTTCATAAAACATTATCCTTTCATTCCAAGAGCTGGGAAACATTTCGTTAGATTATTTTTATAGTTTTGCATTATGTTTATGTAGATTTTGAATTGAGGTTGGCTATGCTGTACCAATTTCAAACCTGTAAAGGTGCTTCTATAGTTAATTCACATTTTTCATGATTAATTTATTAGATACGAATATTCAACTTCAAAATCTGTTTTACCTGTACTGCAGAAGACGTGTTGATCTTCTCTCAAATTTATGTAAAATATTGGAGGTAAATGGGAAGCATTCAACTACACCACTTCCAAAATGGACATCCGTGCTAACATTGAAATATTAATGCAAAATTTTAGAAACAAAAAATAAAGTTCACTGTTATCCGCTTTGACAGTTCCGTATTTGCAATGGTGGTTGTATCATTCCGTAATAGGAAATTAGGAAGTTCCTAGTCAATGTCAAACCAAGAGATTCCTACCTCTAAATTGAAAAAGGATTAAAAAGACAAATTCCTCAGGTGGTGTGGTTTTCTCATTAAAAGTATGTGGCTAGTAGATAAACTATGACGTGAAAGCATAAACTGACATCTATAAATTTTATCACGGATCATTCAGGACATTGTTATATATAATAATTCAATACATTTTGTAAGTCAATCTCTACCATGCATTTGTGGGTGGGTGGGTGGGTGGGTGGGTGAGGGGGACGTGAATGAAGAAATGGAATGCAAGTGCTAACTCCCCTTTTGAATAATGAATCATCTGATTTATTTAGTACTTGGTATGCTGGATTTTCACAGATCACCACAAACATTCCATAACTCAAGCTAATTCAGAAATAAGAATTTACAAGCAGACAGATCAACATACCTGAACATCTTCAACAACTATACGATTGACACCATGCTCCATTGGGCACATGTCTCCTCTTAGACAAAAACCACGCTCCTCGAAGTCTCTACACCTTTGTTGAGGGATGACGATATTCATTCCAGGACTGAGAGATGGTCTGAGCGTTCCCTGAAAACCTAGGGGGTGAAGTGCATCGAGGGCACCATTAGATATCCCTGGAACCAGTCCAAATGCATTCCAAGATGTACTATGTGCATTAGAAATGTTTGGAAGCCCCCTCCCTGAAAAGATACTAGAATGCATAGTACCGGGCTGAACCAGTTGTGACGCAATATCAGAAGAGCCAAGCCTGGAATCACAGAGTCCCCAGGAACTAAGTTCCCTTCCCCTACCCCTAACAGGAACAGCTTCACCTGACATTGATTGGTTCCCCTTGTTCCTATACTTCAAATCTATACTAGAACAAGAGGTTGGGTTTGGACGTCGCTTCTCAAACCTCCCAGATAATGTACCCCCTGATTGAGAATCACATCCACCACATGTGTAACCATTTTCAAAGGGCTTATTTCTTTTCCTATATGTTCTAGTAAAAACTTCATCCAGCCCTAGAGATTGAGAATGAGTCTCCTTTTTACGATGCTTATGGTTACGATCATCGTCTTCATCTTCACATTCACTAACTTCCTTCTCCTCAGGATCACTGAGACAATCAGAAGGTGAAAGACCCGGCTTTGGAGAAGAAACTTTCAGCTCCATGGAATGCTTAAATTCAGCTATTAATTTGTCAAGATCCTCAAAAACTATATACTTATATTGAATAAAGCAATGGGTCACTCCATTAGCAAAATGAATTTCTGATGGCTCCAGTACCTAGAAGGGGAAAAGTAAATAACAAGGAGAAAAACATTTACAAAAAACTTAAGTGCATTAGCGCCAGAAAATAAAGATGTGAAACCTTCGTAATATTAGTAATGTCAACAGTCATGATAACTCAGGGCTAATAAATCAATTTAAACATATAATTTAACTAGCTTAAATTGTCAAAGCCACTAGCTCAGAACAAATCAAAATCTTTTGACCAGTTCTCTACCAAAGAATAAGGCGGTTTTTGTTCATTTTGGAATAGAAGGAAGAAAACATGCTCGATAATGCACTCACAATATTTGATTTAATCAAAAAGACGCTGATTCAAGTGTATATCCGCCAACATGAATAGTAATCTCTAGTGAAAGAAGACTTAGGTAAGAAATGAGAACACATTAACCATCCGGAGAGAAATCCATGTAATTGCATAGAATTCCCATATAAGGATTCCATTTAAATTCAGTCATTAATTAACAAATCTCATATTTTTCCACTAGAGCATAACATACACGACCGAGGGTTTCTTTGGTAGGGTTTTTGAAAAGTCAAAAACAGCTTCTAAGACTAAGAAACTGTTTTTGAACATAATTGGATAATTGTCTAGAAGTAAGAGTTTTTGGAGGAAGCCTGTATAAGGAAGCTTGCTCTTCTACAAGAAGAATCAAATGCAGAAAACGGCCAAACAGGCCCTAATTCATCATTGAATTAGAATGATATGATAAAACCCAAAGTAAACAACATTTAAGACCAAGTAAGTTAGGTAACTCTCATTTTGACACTTAAATGCTAACTGTCATTTTGACACTAAAATGCCAAAAGAATATCTTAATTTTCATGAAGCTCACAGCTCAATGCTTAAGAAAATAATTAGTTAGTAAGCATTCCTATTACAGAACTATAGCAGAATGAAAAATAGAACTGTACACAGCCAGCTAAAAGAACAGACACCTATATAACATTCCAGTGCAGCATATTTGAAGCACAGAAACATTAAACCATAAGAATGGCAGACATAGAATCAAATAACAGGCACGCAAGCACGTTAATGGGTTCACTAAAGCCTAAATCCAATAAAAGTACCACAAATAGATCTTATTAATACTAAACATAATCAGAAAACAAGAAAAATATTACATAGAAGGTCAAATTCCAGGATTAATCTAAACGGAATTAACAAAACACTAATTACATAATCACATAAAGCCATCACGCGATTAACCTTAAAAAACCAAAATTGATAACAACAATAAGAACCCAAACAAAAACACACTTAACTAAAATTTACAACAAAGAGATAAGAAATCCGAACCTGTAAAATGATATTCGGGTTGGGTTTGGCTCCTAGGGTTTCAATTCTCTACACTTGCGCATAAAAGGCGTCAATATTTAACAAATCAAATGGGCGACTGCGAATTTGTTACTTTCTTTCTCCAAAAATAAAGAGAATAAAAGCTGAAACTCGATGAATAACGAAGGGCGGGCTCGTGGGGATGACGAGTGGGGCTGGGTTGGGGTTGGGGTGTGGGGTTCAGCAGAATGTCATTGGATAGAGTGAAAATTGGGGAGCCCCCATATTTGGATGAAAACTTTGATCAAAGACCTATAGGTACAGAATATTTTGACCGAACTGATACAGGAAATTAAAAGTGAATACGTGGCAAGGAAAGTTGAGTAAAAACCGATTTTTACTCAAAGTGTAAAAAATCGGTCGAGAGAAGAAGAGAAGAACAAAACCGTCTAGGGATCACTGTTTCCCCTCAAATAATTTCATTTCGTTCCTTGCCTCTCTCGTTCCTTGCCTCTCCTCCTCTAATGGCCACACCAACAAAAATCCGAATTTTTCAAGAACAAAATTCCGTTATGCAAAGGGACTAAAAATCCGTCAGCCACAAGATCACTTTCCTCCAGTTTTGCAGTGATTTTCGCACCCCATTTGCACCATAATCGTAATATATCCTCCTGTAGACTCGTTCACCTCCCGCCAACAGTGGTTTCTCCAGCTCCTCCCCCCAACACATTCGACCCAGGCAATCACGGGTCTTTTCCAGAAGGAAAGCCCACCAACATGATGGACAAAGGTATAGTGCTTCTTTGTTTCGGACAAAGGTGAAATTTAGCATCGGTGTTTGAAATTGAACTCCATTAAGTGATCTTGTGTTTCATATATATAAATGCTTATCCAAAATGCGCAGTAGAAAAAGTCCACAGGTTGTTAGGCAATCTTAATTCATTGTTTCATTTTAGTTAAGTAGCTTTCACTAATTTACTATATTTATTTTGATATTAATTAAGTTTTTCCCAAATTATGAACAAATCTTATGCATGTCTAACAATTCTCGAGTCTGTTCTCTTTCTGCTTAATGTTGCAAACTGCAATTCCAGTCAATGAAATATACATGATTATTTATAGGTTAGCCGATTATTTATAAGTTTGTTGATTATTTATAGGCAGAGTTATGCTCTTAGTTATAATAACTATGCAACTTCTAACAAAAATAGAAATTTTGTTGCAGGAAAAGAAATTGTAGGAGGTGAGAATCATGATTTGTTGCTAGAATGTGATAATGATAACATAATGGAGAATTTGAACACATTGGAGAATGAAAATGTAGGAGGAAATGTTGCGACTGAGCCTGAGGTGAGTATGATGTTTAACAGTGAGAAAGAAATGTTAGATTTCTACAAAAGATATGCTTACGCCATAGGTTTTCCTGTGAGGAAACGAAATTCGAAAAAGGCGGACGATGAAGTTATGAGATATGTCACATTCACATGTAGTCGTGAAGGTCGAAGAAATTATGCTACGGGTGGTTCCTTGAAGCCGTAACCAACAAGTCAGACAAACTGTAAAGCAAGAATTTCTGCATCTTTAGATACTCTTGGAATATGGAGAATTAACAAAGTATGCCTCGAACACAATCATAAAACAAGTCCTTCAATGATTGTTTATTTTAGTTTATTCCTCTTAATTTTGTTAAGGTTTTCTTTTCTTGTAAGCCAAAATCACCCTGCCTTTCATTCAATGCTGCCTATTTCCATCAACAAAGCACATTTTCCATATAAAAGCCGACCTCGACTATCATGAGTCACTACTTCATTCACGGTACTCGATTCCCCATTTAAATCTTTTTTTTTCACCCAGTCGAAATATCCGCAGTCATTACTACATGTGAAGAGTAATTTCCCTTTGTTTACAGTATCTCGTTCGACCTCGAAACATTTTCGAAATCCGTGTTTACACTCAGGGCATCTACATATTGTTTTGCATTGTGAGAAGTAGTGAGTATCACTTCTACAACTGTAGCAAACTCCAAAATTCCTTCCTCGTATTCTAATTGAACACAACTGTGGATGGCACAAATAAACCCACATTAATGCTAGTGAAATATGAAGTCCCACGTTGCATAAAGCAAAGAAGTACGTTTTTCCCCATAAAAAGAGAAATGATACAAAACGAAACGCAAATGCGAATGATCACACAAATTTTTGATTTTTTATTAGCCATGTTAGTAAATGCTAAAACTACAAGAACAATGATAGTTCATTGACTTCATTTGGAACAGAAAAAAAGGTTCGAATCCTAAATTCAATCAATTCTATAGCGTTTTTAACTGAGTAATGTTTTGTAAAAGTGACACAAATTTCAACCTGATTATACATATGATATCACATTATCAAACTTTGTCAAAACAATTATTCATAATACAACTGACTGAAAAAAAAAAAAAGATTCTTAATGGCTTTTAGTATTAAATTGAAAAACGTCAAACATAGATGGTGACTATTTGCGACATCACATGAAGCAAAAATCAAAAGTAGAACCACCGGATTCAAATATCAACAAATTATAAAATATATAAACAATTAATTAAAATAATTTCATGGTTGGTAGGTCAATGCTAAATTGATCTAGGAGACAAAAAATAAAAAAAAAATTCTTCGAAAGTGAAGTATTAGTCATCTTTAAATTTTAATAGCATTTTTTTCTTAAATTTCGACGAGCGAGCACACTATTAACAAGGGAAAACAAGCCACACTTAAGTCAGACGATGACCTTGGAAAGTCTCCGGATTTGGCGACGAAATCTGGTGACTACTGTCAACAACGGGATGGGCCGAATGTGCTGGGGAGGAGGAGTTGGAGAAACCACTGTTGGTGGGAGGTGAACGAGTCTACAGGAGAATATACTACGATTATGGTGCAAATGGGGTGCGAAAATCACTGCAAAACCGGAGCAAAGTGATCTTGTGGATGACGGATTTTTGGTCCCTTTGCATAACGGAATTTTGTTCTTGAAAAATTCGGACTTTTGTTGGAGTGACCGGATTAGAGGAAGAGAGGCAAGGAACGAGAGAGGCAGGGAAGGAAATGAAGTGATTTGGGGGAAACAGTGATCTCTAGACGGTTTTGTTCTTTTCTTCTTCTCTCGACCAGTTTTTTCCACTTTGAGTAAAAACCGGTTTTTACTCAACTTTCATTGCCATGTATTCACTTTTAATTTCCTGTATCAGTTCGGTCAGTATATTCAATACCTATAGCGTTTTTGAAATTTGATAAAAGAGAGAAATAAAATTTAATATCATGCCTCTTATTTTCAACCACACAATTTTTTATAAAATAATATTAAACATAAATCGAAAAATTTTCCTTCTTTTTGAACCAAACATTTTCCTAAAAAACACTATTCCAAAAATTATAATTTAAAATAATAAGGGCCAAACGAGGCTAAGAAGTGTTTAGGGTTGTCACATGTTTGGCTACGCTTAAAAGCTATTCAATAAGGAAAAAAAAAGTGTGGTGTTGAGGAGTGAAAAGTAGCTCATATTTGACAACCATTATTTTCAAACTCTTTTTTCTACGTATTCATTTTCAATCACACATTCACACAATAAAATATTCTATATCTAAACAAGAATTTTTTCCACTTTTTAATTGCACATTCTCATAAAAACCACTATTTAAAATTTTATTTTCCCAAAATAATGGTTGTTAAACACTTGCTTAAAATGTAGTAAGTTACTTAGCCCCATTTCGATTTAACTAAAAATCATACTTTTAGCTCCTATTTGGTGGAGATTAAAAAATTGAAAAAAAATGTTAATCCCATAAAATATATATACAAAAAATCATTTTTAGAAAATAAGGGCAAAACAAAAGCTTACTGTTGTGAGGTAAAATTAGTGAAATTGCGTAATGATTTGACATTGCCTTTATTTTTTATGAGAAATTTTTTGTAGCCAAAAAAGCTATTTTTTTTTTTAAAAGCTAAGCGAAATCTAGCATTTGATTAGATCAAAATGTTATAACCACCATTTGGGAATAATAAATATATATGTTGACCTCGAAAAATGGCTCCGACACCACACGTGGCCAACAGAAAATGTCTTCAAGTCAGCTCTTTATGCACACGTGGCACGTCATTAGTTACTCGTGGCCTCCAGAGGGGTTGGGAGCAGCTGCAAGCACTCCGACAGTCAAGTCAGTTTGAAGTTCAACAGGAGAAGAGTTCGCCGATGGTGGAACACTCACCGGGAAGTGGTTGACAAAGTGTATCGAAAAATAATAATAATCGAGGGAAGAGAATACTTAATTTCACAATGTAGTGATAGTTTGGTGAGTTTTGGATCCGAATCCTTCTTCAGACATAAGGAGTGATTATTTATATCGGAGATGGGAAGAGGAGAGTCGTTGGATGGGGAGACACGTGTTGCCAGATCTTCAAGGCTTGTCCCATCCTAGGTGTCAATCCATCCCTCCATAGGTTGGCTAGCATTGAATGTTTCTGACAAAAGTAGTTGATTTGATCGTTTGGGTCCTGCCGCATGTCCAATCAGTCAGTGATCTTACTTAGGAAAGATCTTTGCACAAGAGATCTTTGAAGGGGCGAGATAAGGTAGAAGGGGCGTTGCAGTGTTATGGAAGTGGAGTGCGGGCCATTGCATCCGCAGTATATGTGCGGATAAGTCCGGTTCGTTTGTTGACGCCTATTCAGTTCGATTTTGTGGGATCACTTCGGCATATCCAACCGCCTCGTCCCATGAGTAATCACCTCATCCGCCATGTGGTATGGTGTGGGCCACCTCTGATGACTCGCGGAGGGTAAGGTGGCGGGTCTGACTCAGACCCGTAACAATAGTCCCGCAAGTTAATGTATGGATATTTATATAGTACAAGGACTTAATTTCAGTGTCGAGTTGGTAGGTACGGGGACGAGCGCCAGAGGCGAATAGCCGAAGTGATACGGACTGGAAACTCGAGGAGGTGGTGGCGACACCAGACTCTATTCTAGCCGAAGTGATGTGGGCGGCAACTCTGAAGCTGTTGTAATGCGAAGCAGTTGCGGCCGAAGTGATGGAATTTGGCAACTCAAGCAAGAGCTGCGGCAACATCAGATTTTGCTTTGGCCGAAGTGATGTAGGTTGACAACTCTGGAGCTGTTGCAATGTGAAGCAGTTACGGCCGAAGTGATGGAAGTTGGCAACTCAACCAAGAGCTGCGGCAACATCAGATTTTACTTTGGCCAAAGTGATGTAGGTTGACAACTCTGTGGAGAGCTGTTGCAATGCGAAGCAGTTGCGGCCGAAGTGATAGAAGTTGGCAACTCAAGCAAGAGCTGTGGTAACATCAGATTTTGCTTTGGCCGAAGTGATGTAGGTAGGCAACTCTGTGGAGAGATATTGCAATGTCAAGCTGTGATGGTCGAAGCGATATAGGTTGGCAACTCTGTCGAGAGCTATTGTAACGCTAAGCTGCGGTGGCCAAAATGATATAGGTTGGTAACTCTGTGGAGAGCTGTTGCAACACTAAGCTGTGGTGGCCGAAGCGATATAGGTTGACAACTCTGTGGAGAGCTGTTGCAATGCTAAGCTGCGGTGGCCAAAATGATATAGGTTGACAACTCTGTGGAGAGCTATTGCAACGTTAAGCTGTGGTGGCCGAAGTAATATAGGTTTTAAAGTAATGGGCTCTAAAGGGACAGCCTTGGGTTTTGTGTCAATGATTTGAAGGCTTTCGCGTCTTCCCAATGTAATCATGGGGGGTGTTTGTTGGCTTCCAAGGCACGCCCCCTTTGCCATAAATGGTAATGATGGCGACGATTTTCATTCTTCTAGGTGACGTGATAGGTTCGTGCGTGTTCCTCACTACTTCATCAAGACCGTTGATTCAAATGACCCTTGGCATTAACGGAGATCCCTGTGCCTCAGCTTTGGACGGTCCAGATGAGATTTGGGTGTTCCAACTTCTGGGACGAGCTTGGAGTGCCTATAAAAGGTCCATCCCCTCATTTTGAAACTTTTTACTTTTGCGAAAATCTCTAAAGAATCCTTGCTTTCCCTGCGTTCGTGCTTCCTTCTCCGACCACCACTCAGAACTCCGACGACTGATCTTGCGAACTCCGGCAACCGTTGAACTAGGTAATAAAGCTTGAATTCAGTTTCCTCATCTTTTTTCTTTAGATTCTATCACAAATCTCTGTATGGTGAGCGAGCAGTCTGTTAGTGCCTCTGGGAATGAGGAGGGAAGAGGTGAGGTGAGTTCTGCTTTGATGGAGCCAATATTGGTATCGTCGGACGAGTTGAGCAGGGCCATTAGGGCTGGGGAAAACATTTGGAGATGCCCAGCCTCTCCCGTAGACACTTCGGTCCAATGGAGGGCTTCAAATTATGGGAGGTTCTGGAGAGGTATAGGGTCGTTTTTAGGATCCCTCATAGTATAGAATTGATAGTGCCCGAGCCCCATGAGAGAACGTGCTATCTGAGGCTGGGGTGCGTAGCGGTGAGCGAAAACCTTCTCAAGGCTGGGTTAAGACTTTCTTTCCACCCCTTCTTTAGGTCAGTGCTTCGATCATATGGGTTGGCTCCAACCCAGCTGAACCCGAATGCGTGGTCCCACATGGTGGGAACGTAGGATGCTGTGGCGCCGGGCCAGCATTGGAGTGGACATGCCACTCAGTGTGTTCCATTCCCTTTTCTTGTCGAAGTGTGTAGCGGGAAGAGAGGAGAGCAATGGCTGGCACTACTTGGCGCCTTGGGGGTCGCATGCCCCGTTCGTGATCGGGCTGCCCACTTCTGTTAAGGGCTGGAGAAACTCCTGGTTTTGGGTAGCCGGTACGTGGGATACCATGGAGGGCGACCCCATGGTGCCTCTTACCATCCCCACTTCATACTCGACTTATAGTAAGTTCCTTTCCCGAGTTGATTTTACTTGTGTATTTTGCTCATGTTTTTAATACACATCACTTGCAAGCTCTTTGCCGAAGTGTGAGATATCCGAGGAGGAATGGGATATCATAGACCAGCTCTACCAGCTGCCTCCAAAAGAAATGAGCTATAAAGAAATCATCGACAAGAACACCCATTTCGTCGCCCACGGATTGATGTCGAACCAAGGTAAATGTCTCGCTTCAGCTCTCCCTATGTTTTGCTTTCACCTTAAGTACTTATCTGTTTGCCTTGCTTGCAGGAGATTTTCAAAGAAGAAGGCGCCGAGGCCTGATTTTGCGACAATCCGCCGAAGTGTGGCGAAGGTAAAGATGTTGAAAACGAGCTTAGCTGCATATAAGAAGCAATTGGAGCATTTAATGTCCCTCGGCAAGGCTCCTCAGCCTGCTGCGAAAGACGAGGTAGAGGAATGAGCCCCCGTCATGAAGAAAAAGATGGTTGGCCCAACAGGGGCATTTGCTTCAGCTCCTTTGATGAAGGTTCCTCTTCCAGCTCACTCCGGGGTGACTGTGGCGGCCCCTTCAATTACCCCTCAGGCCATAGTGCCTATAACTACTTACTTTGCTGAGGGCCTGGCCAGGAAGAGGCAAAAGAGACCTGCCAATGCATCGGCTAAGGGCAAGGTTACGAATTTCTTGGGAAGTAAGTACGATGACCTCTCTAAGGTTGTGTTGGAGATGCTCCCCCCAGAGACCGCTTCAGCTGCGAGGGTCCATAGCAAGTACTGGACTGACAATTGGGCCAGCCACACCTCTTCGTGTGAGGTCGAGGACCTGCGGCAGCCAATAATGCCTGTGTGGCTAGGGCCCTAATTGTGGGCACCGTGGCAGAAGATCTGGTAAGTGGCCTCCGAAAGGGAAATGACGAGCTGGAGGAGAAACTTAAAGCCTCGGAGACCTGGGAGGCCGAGGTGGCCAAAGCAAAGAAAGAGGTGGAGGAGGTAGAGGAGAAATGGATCATGGCCACTACTAAACTGGATTCGGCCTAAGTCCAAGCAAATCGGTTGAGGTATGAGCTTCACGAGTCCGTCTCCCAAGTGGCGGCCCTAACCAAGAGGATTGATCAATCCAACGAGCATCAAAGGCTCACCTCCGAGGCTCTGGGGGAGGCTAATAAGGAGAAGGCTGAATTGAAGAAGCTCTCCGAGGCCCAAGCTAAAGAGATTGATTCTTTGAAGGTCGAGGTGAAGACGGTTGGCGAAGTGGCAGTCTAGAATTATGAGGACAATTTTGAAAACACGCTCGAGTATGACGACTTTGCCAACTATTGGACTTCCTGGGCGGCAAATGAAATGATGTCTCTCCTCCGTGAGAGGCACCCTGAATTGGACATCGAGTTTATAGAAGAAGAGTTTGGAGGCCCTACTGGGGGCAGGCCAATGGTCGAAGAAGAGGTGTTGGAGGAAATAGGAGGCAGGGCCTTCATCAATGTAGATTAGGCTTCTTTTTTGTTTTGTAATGGCTTCGGCCTCTTCTTATGAATGAGATTTATTTTCTCCCAAGTGTTGACGCTTCTCTCTACTGTCCCAATTGTACAGTTTTATGGTTGCTAGTACAGTCGCTTCTTAAACAAGGCATCGAACTTACTCAACCACTCAATAAAATGGAAGAAGCCAATGAATAAGTAGTAATGCATCGGACTTACTCAGCCACTTAATAAAATAGAAGAAGCTAATGAATAAGTAGTAATGCATCGGACTTACTCAGCCACTTAATAAAATGGAAGAAGCCAATGAATAAGTAGTAACGCATCGAACTTACTCAGCCACTTAATAAAATGGAAGAAGCCAACGAATAAGTAGTAACGCATCGGACTTACTCAACCACTTGATAAAATGGAAGAAGCCAATGAATAAGTGGTAACGCATCGGACTTACTTAGCCATTTGATAAAATAGAAGAAGCCAATAAATAATGTGCACTGGCTGCTTCGTCAAAGAAGGCTCCCGCATCACCTCTGACTAGGCAGGTTATTGGGGGTGACCCATGTGGAAGAGCTTGCACCTCACCCAATGTTGCTTGGTATGTGCACTGGCTGCTTCATCAAAGATGGCACCCACACCACCTCTGACCAGACAGATTATTGGGGGTGACCCCTGTGAAGGAGCTTGCACTTCGCCCAATGTTTCTTGGTATGTGCACTAGCTGCTTCGTTAAAGATGGCACCCGCACCACCTCTGACAAGGCAGATTATTGAGGGTGACCCCTGTGAAGGAGCTTGCACCTCGCCCAATGTTGCTTTGTATGTGCACTGGCTGCTTCGTCAAAGATGGCACCCGCACCACCTCTGACTAGGCAGATTATTGGAGGTGACCCCTGTGAAGGAGCTTACACCTCTCTTAATGTTGCTTTGTATGTGCACTGGCTGCTTCATCAAAGATGGCACCCGCACCACCTCTGACCAGACAGATTATTGGAGGTGACCCCTGTGAAGGAGCTTGCACTTCGCCCAATGTTTCTTGGTATGTGCACTAGCTGCTTCGTTAAAGATGGCACCCGCACCACCTCTGACAAGGCAGATTATTGAGGGTGACCCCTGTGAAGAAGCTTGCACCTCGCCCAATGTTGCTTTGTATGTGCACTGGCTGCTTCATCAAAGATGGCACCCGCACCACCTCTGACTAGGCAGATTATTGGGGATGACCCCTATGAAGGAGTTTGCACCTCGCCCAATGTTGCTTTATATATGCACTGGTTGCTTCATCAAAGATGGCACCGCACCACCTCTGACTAGGCAGATTATTGGGGGTGACCCCTGTGAAGGAGCTTGTACCTCGCCCAATGTTGCTTTGTATGTTGATGTAAGAGCATAGTTAACAACAGATTTATTTCATTGTAACACTCGTAATATTACATGTTCCCTACTGGTAATATTTTCTTAAATGTTCAATATTTCAGGGGTGAGGCATCATTCTTCCGTTCAGGTCCTCAATTTTGTAGGTTCCAGGCCTGATTTCTTCGATGATGCAGTATGGCCTTTCCCAGTTCGGCCCTAAAGTTCCTGTGTTTGGATCTTTGGCAGAGGGGAAAACTTTGCAGAGTGCCAGGTCGCCAACGCGAAATACTCTCTTCTTCACTTTGGTGTTGTAGTAACGTATCATCTTACGCTGGTAAGAAGCGAGTCTGATTTGAGATTCACCTATTTTCTTTTCGAGAAAATCCAACTCGAACTTCCTCAACAGATGATTTGTTATCTCGTTGAAGTGGATGCGGCGAGGAAAAGGAACACCGACCTCCACATGGCTCATTGACTCGGCCTCATAAGTCATGGAAAAGGGGTCTCCCCAGTGGTTGTTTTGCATGTGGTCATGATGGCCCGTAGAACCTTGGGGAGCTCGTCAACCCAAGCCCATTTGGAGGTGTCTAGCTTCCTTTTCAGGGTGAGTTTGATGGTCTTGTTGACTGCCTCGACCTGGCCATTTGCCTGGGGATGGTAAGGTAAAGAGAAATGCTTTCTAATTCCTAGCTCATCGCACAAGTCTCGGATCTTCCTGTTGTAGAAATGTTTGCCATTATCCGAAACCAAAGAATGAAGTATACCGAACTGGAAAATGATGTTCTTCCAAATAAACTTAGAAGTGTTGGCCTCAGTAATCTTGGCCAGCGGCTCTGCTTCCACACATTTGGTGAAATAGTCAATAGCGACAGTGGCGAAGCGTGTGCTTGCTCTTCCCTTTGGTAAGGGACCAATAAAATCCACACCCCATTTGGCAAATGGCCAGGGGCTGGACACAACCGTGAGTTCTTGAGATGGTTGCCTCGCACATTAGAAAAACACTGGCACTTGTCACATTTGCGCACGTATTCTATAGCATCACTTTTCAGGGTCGGCCGTAATACCTTTGCCTTAGTATCTTGTGTGACAAGGCTGGTCCACCGGAGTGATTCCCGTAAATACCTTCGTGCACTTCTCTGAGGATGTAATTCGCTTCTTCTGCTCCTACGCATTTGAGAAGGGGCTAAGAGAAGCCGCATTTATATAGGATGTCATCCTGCAAGACGAAGTGAGCAGCTCTCCTTCAAAGCCTTTGCACTTCGGTTTCATCCTCTGGCAAAGTTTGTTCTTTCAAGTAGGCCAGGATAGGTAGCATCCAGGGCGGTGTGCTTTCGACCCACATCAGCTCCTCACCTTTTTTGATAGAGGGTTCAGCTAGGTGCTCAATTGACATTACTTTGAGCAGCTCAGAATCTTTGCTACTGGCCAGCTTTGAGAGAACATCCGTATAAGAGTTCTCCTGGCGAGGCACCTGGATCAGCTCGAACCTCTCGAAGTTCGGCAGGGAATTCATAACTAGCCTTAGATGGGCTGCCATGTGTTTGTCTCTGTCTACGAAGTTTGGTAATTGAACTAAGTGCACCAACTATGAATCACTGCTGATGATCAGCCTCTTCACTTGCAGTTCTTTGGCTAATCGAAGCCCGGCTAAGAGAGCCTCGTACTCAGCCATGTTGTTGGAGGCCTTGAATCCGAGTCTCACAGCACAGTTGAGCTTGTGTCCTTCTGGGCTTTCTAACACAACACTAGCTCCAGAACCTGTATCTTCGGACGAACCGTCGACAAAGAGATTCCAGGTGGGGAGCTCTGCGAGTTCTAGGTTCATTTCAATCTCTGGAGCCTTTGCGAATTCTGCGATGAAATCAGCTAGGGCTTGGCCCTTGATTGCGGTTCGAGGCGTGTACGTTATGTCAAATTCACTGAGCTCCACGACCCATTTTAGCAGCCTCCCCGATGTGTCTGGCTTCTGCAGGTACTGTCTTAAGGGGAAATTCGTCAAGGCGTGAATGCTATGGGTCTGGAAGTATGGCCTCAACTTTTGAGAGGCTGTGACCAGCGAAAGAGCTAATTTTTCCATGTCTAGGTAACGCGCTTCGACAAGTAGCAAGGCTTTGCTCACATAATAAATTGGCAGTTGATGCGTTTCTTCCTCTCATTCAAGCACTGAGCTGATCGAGCCTTCGGCTACCGCCAGTATAACAACAAAGGTTCTCCTTCCTTTGGTTTACTGAGGAGGGGTGCTCGTCCCAAGTAGTTTTCAGCTCTTGGAACGCCTCCTCGCACTCCGGGGTCCATTGGAACTTTTTGCCTCCTTTGAGGACTTTGAAAAAGGGTAAGCACTTTTCAGTGGCCC
>CAIGRM010167572.1:0-12680 GCA_903798335.1 Fraxinus albicans
CATTTATTTGTTTTGCTTCATTTAAGTTGTAACCACGGTATTCCTACGCCACAAGTGAGGACATATTAATAAAATCTCGCAGGTACCACCCTCCTTCCACTAAAAAAAAATGAAAAAAAAGGTAGTTCAAGCTGCTTGCGTGCTGCCTATGTAATGCTAAAGCTGCCGTACTTGTGTAATTTTTTTAAATATTGGTAAATAATTTTCAAATTTAGGACTTTAAAGAAAAAAAAAAAAGAAATGGAGCCAAAAGCTGGAGTCAAGCCTTGTTTTTTCTGTTGACTCGACTCGACTCACTTACATCCCTAATTCTTATCATAATTTCTTTGCAATACAACTCTACTATGCATCATTTTAGACTTTGACAAAAGAGTTCGATCAGAATAAATAATACTACTACACTTCTTAATGTTGTCTCTAAGAAAACAATAAAGGCTCTTACACCGATAAAATGGTTTTCAAATTATAGCTTTATTTTCATCCTCAATTTCAACATCAACAAACAACAATTTGGTTATGCGCTTATAGAAGTTATTTAAATGATCTCTTTTCCATCTTCAACTCATACAATTATTTTTTCATTTTTTCGAATACGACCTATTTATAAAGCTCTTGTAGATTCTTGTTAAAAAAAAATGTTCTTGAGGGCAAATGCTAAACAAAATGTAACTCCTCAATATTGTTAAGGAGCTCATTTACTTGTTTACAGAGTTTATTATTAATCAAAAAACTAATTTAAGTTGATAAACACTTTTTACATTAATTAGAACCTATCCAACCCTATTAGGTTGTAAGGCTAAATTGAATTTTATTTTACAACCTATATATTGTATGCCTTCATTACAAGCATGTTTGGTAGGGGTTAAAATCCAATTAAAATTGAAAATATACCCGTTATTGGGTCTCACTCGCCTAATAAAAGTCAACAATAACGACTAATTTTTTTAATTTTAATTCGACTTTAATATCTAACGAACACGCATATTTAGAAATTTAAACCAAAAAAAAAAAAAAAACTACCACTCCATTTTGTAAATTTGTAAACCAATTTATAAAGAGGAATAGTGGTTGGTTTCACGAAATATGTGAATAATAAATGAGTAATAATTATGAATGTATGATTAAAACTAATACTTGATTATCATTGAATTTATAATTTAATTGTCAAATGGAGTGTAAATCTTGTTGCTGCATCCATGTTCAAATTTAATTCATCAACTTTACCCACATTTATTCAATAAATTAATAAATAATATGTTTCATGTTTTCTTTATTTTAAAAAAATAAAAATCCATTAGCTAAAAGATATTTGAAGTTGAAGTGAAGACCCACATGTTCCTAAAAAAACCTAAGAATGTCCTTTAGGATATTTCTTTTAATTTATTTTTGGATTTCTTCTAAGTAAAGTAGGGTTGGGTTCTACCAACCGTTGACTGCCACGCGTTCAAAAGACCCATCTCTCATCTTTCTCTATCCTCAAATCATTAGGTTGGCTCAATCCAATTTTCATGTCACAAATGTGCCAATAGAAGATTTCAAAGGACTTTATTTGATGTGTTTCTTTTTAAACAGTGAAGAACTACAATTTGTCAAGACATTTGTCAAATAGAAAAGTAACATATGTACTTGTTTTGGATCCTTAAATGATTAACATTTTTCAATTTTTTTTTTCCCGACCACACAACGAAACTACACGAAGTATTAGAATTAGCTTGATCTCTGCCACTTAGAAGTCGTTAACCCACTCACTAGTTTGATTTCAAACTCATACCTAGCTAGTTAAATCACTTTTAAATAGTTAAATCGATAATAATAATAATAATAATAATAATAATAATAATACAACGAAGATAATGAAGTCCCTCTAGACTAATTCAGTCTAGTGAGAAGATGTAACTCTAAATTTAATTAAACAAATTAAATTTGAATAATTATTTATGCTAATTTATAATATCAAGTTGGGTTTAAAATTTAAATACCTTCTATATTGAAAGTATTTATTATATTGATAAAAAAAAAAAACAAATTTTATTATTGATATAGAGGCAGAGTCGAGGAAAGAGATAATAATTGACTGTTCTCGAATTATATTTGTGAGGATCATGTTTTTGTTTTTTTTATGCGTGTGTAGGTAAATTTAAATTACTTAGTTTATAATATTTACTGACACATCCCTTGAAGCAAAAAATAACAAATGAATAAACATGTTTTGTCTTTTATAATTTGAAATTTTAAATACATTGGTTTTTTTAATAAAAAAAATCATCAAAGCCTAAGTTTGATTTGAGACTAAAGCCCACCTCAAGTGGTAAGAGTCCCATTATTGTAATGGTGCAGTTTTTTTAAGGAAAAAAAATAATAAAATAAAAATGGTTTAGGCGTGATTTTTAGACCTCCATCGAGATTTAGTGGGGAGGAAGCTTTGAATTCTTTGACCAATGTCTTACAAATAACGAAATAAAGTACAACTTTAAAATAAAATTGGTTAATCTATTTGAGTCGCACAAAAGAATTGCATGAAATCTAAGGATGGCAAAAGGGTCGAGTAACTCATCGGCTAATCAAAACTCGACCTATGAACGACTCGAACTCGTTTCCGGATGAGTACGAGCTCGAGCCGAGCTGGGGGTTTGCACGGGCTAAACTCGTCGAGCTCGCAAACGGCTCATGAGTTCGTAAAAAATGTGAAGAAAAAAGTTATAAAAAAAAAAGAGCTCGTGCGCTCGGCTAGTGAGTTCACGAGGTCATGAGTCGAGCTCATGGATAGATGGGCCGAGTGCCACCACTAATGAAACCTCATTGCCAACAAGTTTGTTGTATTTCATATTTTATTAGTGAAAAATTAGGGGTGTACTACCATGGTTTGTGTAATTTTGCTTTTTATATGTATTGAAATGTAATTAATTTGATGTCTTGATTATTAATATAATGGCAAGGAGTATCAATAGGTTTCTTTAACTTTTACTATCAAATATGAAAATAAGGAAATCATATTCGTTGGTTGTGTAATTATGAATAGAGTTGTTCAATTTACATGTCACCTAAATAATGCATTGGAAATGGCACTTAAAAGTCTGTATAATTTTTAACGTTGGATTTCAAGACTCAAATCTCTCAATCGTTGATTGCACAGTATAAAAAAAAGCTTAACTGGTAATACTTAGCCCATGTTTCAAATAGCTTTAAAATTAATAAAAATTTAAGTTAAAGTCAACAATTAACTTTAACTATACATTTTATGAAATTCACAACTTTATATTAACTTTTTAACGATACATTTCATTAATATTTATCAAGATTTACTAAAAAAATGACTTTTAGCTAAGTAATATTATCTAACACCACTATTATAACACTGATCTGGGTGATACTAAGTGAAATTAAATGAGGGATACAATTAAACGAGTCACGTAATTTCTCATTTAATTGAACTTATTACATAGTACAACATAAACTGGTGTTGTAAAATGACATTATTTTTTTAGCTGCACCAAACGGGGACTTATTACAATATTGTCTTTTTCTCCTCAAACGCGAAAGGACTTAATTTCCTAATAAAGGAATTGAGGTGGGCCATTTATCAGAATTTAGCAATTCAGACTTCTTGCTTATTACTTTTCTAATCCATAATAATTGGTATTGTTTGATGTCCAGTCATGAATATTGTGTTTATAAAAATATTTCAAAATAAAGAAAACTAATCTAGTTTAAAGTAGTTTACACTACCATTTTTATCAATCTCGTATTACGTGGTCCAAATTTCTCACAAGTTTTCAATTGAGACAAATTAAAAGGCGTGACATTTCTATTTTAAACTTCTTAATTTTTTTTAGTGAAAACCATTCACTCGGGATTGAGCTATTAGAATTTATAAAATAATTGAACATCAACGTTAACGTGAATTGCTAAAAAATGGGAGGAAAATAATTTAAAAGTTAATTTCAAATGTAATCTAACTAAAACTTTTGTCTAGCTGAAATGATAAAAGAGTAAATAGACATTGTCAAAAAGGCATCTAAGAGCTCGTTTGTTAGAGCTTTTTCTCCTTGTAAAAGAGATTTTTGGGTAAGCTTTCTCAGTCAATTTCTTTTAATAACTCTTCTAACCACATAAAATACTTTTTGAAAAATATCCAAACCAATTCTAAATGTAATCTCTCTCTCTCTCTCTCTCTCTCTCTCTCTCTCTCATGTTTCTTGATTTTCACATAAATTGTCTTTTCCCTTCCTTTTGATTCTATTATTTTGTTTTATAGCTTATGAATTACATATAAGCAATGTTCTTTTGAAAAACATTGTTTTAAAGAGTGATTTTTTAAAGAATGTATTGTTAAAAAGTAAAGAATAGCTTTGAGTTTATGTATAAAATATTTTATTGTGTGAATGTAGTCGAAAATGAATATGCAGAAAAAAAGTTTTAAAAGAATGAAAGACAAATAATGGCTAAGTTTAAACTCGATTGAATTGTTTGGTTCCTTCTGGAAAATTCCAACAAACCCCAAGGCATGGGAGATCTGAATTTGCTTCACTGCTTATGACTAAAAATATACATAGTCCTCTTACAGAAATAGATTTAATGACAGATTTTTAAACAGACACTTGATGAATTCTCATTGAAAGCCAAAAAAAAAAAAAAAAAAANAAACTCGATTGAATTGTTTGGTTCCTTCTGGAAAATTCCAACAAACCCCAAGGCATGGGAGATCTGAATTTGCTTCACTGCTTATGACTAAAAATATACATAGTCCTCTTACAGAAATAGATTTAATGACAGATTTTTAAACAGACACTTGATGAATTCTCATTGAAAGTCAAAAAAAAAAAAAAAAACACACACACACACAGAGCCAATTAGGGTTGACATTCAGGCTCGGAATAGGCTCCTGTCGCATACTACATGTACAGAAAAATTTTCACGAAAATCACACAATGGACACTTGAAAAAAGTACAAAAAAAAGAAAAAAAAGAAAAAAAGCAGCTATATACGCAGCACCTATATAGTTTCTTTTTGTTTTTTCCTTGTACTCGTAGAATAATTCTGATTGAAATATGCAAGGGCTTCTGTAGCAAGCTAGTTAATGACGTCAGCAATGGGGACAACATCATACCCATGCGCAATTGAGTGGTCCTCTAGCCTCTTGTCTTCCTTCCTCCCTTTTAATACTTACTTCTCTCACTCCTAAACACCTTGGTTCTCTCTCCCTATCTTCTTTCTCTCTCACCTTTTCATTTTTTCTTGTCTTTTGCATTGGTTTTGTACTGTTACCACCAATAAACAGCCAAGATTATAAGCTAGGAACAATAGGTGAGCCTCTGATTTTATAGTAATGTTTCTCCTACCTACAATCAGAAGAAAATATCATATACAGATTTTGATTCACTGGACATTTGCACTTCTTGATTGCCTCTGCTGATGAAAATGTAAATTGATCGTGGAGTCTCTCTCTCTCTCTCTCCCTACATATATATGTGTGTGTATGTGATTATCCCGGTCTAACTTCAAGATTGTTCTTTTATATTTCAGCTGGTCCTACCTCCACATGCAACATGTTATTTCATTCATTTGGTTTATGAAGATCATGATTTTGTAAACTGTTTACCCCCACCCTACCCAGGAAGATTGTAAGGCAGAGAAACTTCCATATATTCGATGTTTATGGCTTGTCTAATTATCGACAAAACTGATAGAAAAACTAAACCCTCAGCTGCTGAATTGATGATTTCAGTGCAAAGAGAATAGGATAATCCAAGGAAATTCCTATCATCTTCCACATGCTTCTTTTGGCTTTCAAAATGGTATACTGACTGGAGACTGCTAATATATTTGTTTCCATAGAAGAAAATAATCAGAATTTGCCATGTTTGTAACAGACAAGAAGACAAGAGGATTTGAGTTCATCAGCCTGCAAATTCCTTTCAAAATGTTCTCTTTTTTCCTTTTCAAACATTCTCTTTCTGCAGGCTTCACTTCTTTTTGTCTCTCAACTTTTTTTATTATATATATATATATAAACGCGTGCTAAATTCACATAACGTCATCCACCTTGTCCATTTGGCACTGAACTCAACATTCTTACAGCAATCAAGTAAAAAAAAAAAAAAAAAACTACTTAAATGTATTACAGAAGTGAACCATTACTTCCACAAGACAACATCATTACTTGTCCGTTTCTATTTCTAATTACCCTCTTTGTTTAGGAGCAATGCCTCATCATTTGGTTTTTCCTTTCCTTTCTGTTTCTACTTATAATTAATAATCCAAAACACACAAAAAAAAATCGTTATCTTGCTAAGGGAAAAAGGAGTGTGTAAAGAAAACATTCTTTTTACACGCGTTCATGACCTTTCAGAGATAAAATGTCAAGTGTTGATTACCACCAAATGAGTTGATGATTATATCTGATAACACTTGTCACCTTTTGATATGTAGGGTCAACAATTGTTTTTGTTCACTTTTCAACTTTTTTCTTATGGTAATCTACATTCTGGCCTGTATAAACCTTGGCTCTTTATATTGACACAAGAATAGTTATGATTTGGAGATGATTTGGTTTTGAATTTGATTTAGATCTGAGCATATAAACACATAAACAGGCTTGATTTACTTCTAGACGCCATGGAGTCTTGTGTTCCACCTGGATTTCGATTTCATCCCACTGATGAAGAGCTCGTTGGATACTATCTGAGGAAGAAGGTTGCATCACAGAAGATCGATCTCGACGTTATCAGAGATATTGATCTATACAGAATTGAACCATGGGATCTTCAAGGTAAGGTTATTTATTATTGACGTGTTCTTGAATTGTGAAACATTTAATTGTTACATTATTTTCTTATCCTAGAGCGTGGGAAATTATTTTCCCAAGCAAGAGATCATCAGTTGATGAACATAGCCAAGTAAGCTTAGAAATTATAGTCCAAAACCTAGATGCTTGGGATATAATTCTTGGTATCCTTGAAGATCATCTAACCTGTGGTCTGTGGAGGAGGGTGTTGAATACTACTAAATCGTGAATCTGAATAGATCCTTCTAACACTTGGAAGTTTTCTGAAATCTAATCTTCTGCTTCAACTGATGGAAAAATAAGAAAACGTACACATATAGCCGGCCAAAAATTGCTCTTCTTTCCATGTTTTTTGTAGAGTATGATGAAAAATTGTAATGGACAGACAAATGCCGGATCGGATATGAAGAGCAGAACGAGTGGTATTTCTTCAGCCACAAAGATAAGAAGTATCCAACTGGGACAAGGACTAACCGAGCAACCATGGCAGGGTTTTGGAAGGCTACAGGAAGAGACAAAGGAGTTTATGACAAGACAAAACTTATTGGTATGAGAAAAACCCTCGTATTCTACAAAGGAAGGGCTCCAAATGGCCAGAAAACTGATTGGATTATGCATGAATACAGACTTGAATCAGAAGAAAATGGTCCTCCACAGGCAAGCTTAATTCACATTTGATTATATATAATTCTGTATCTAGCTTTATCCTACATATTCTTGAACTGTGGGACGAAACAGCAAGCCAAAACCTCTCTCTCTCACACAGAAAAAATCGTTTTTATATATTTCATGGTTTACAAGCGAGCATGGCCATTTCAAGAAGTATGGTGTCTGGATAATTCTAATACTTGTACATTTCATCTAAAAATTGACACGAGAATTTCTTCTAAAACAGTAAGTCCACTTAAAGAAAAATGGTTACAAAGTCATCATTTAGTAATGGTCCATTTTCCCAACTATGAGAGGTACGTAAGACTTGTGCTAACATTGCATGTTCCTTTATTTACATGCAGTATCTTTAAATATATGCATGATACTTTCACTCTTAAGTCAAAAAGTCTTTTTGCTTTGTTCAAAATGAATGCATTCTACTCGGAATCACTTTTCTTGGGTGTGCTTTTCACTGTTTCAACTTGTCAAAATCAAAATCTCATTACTTTCCCCCTATCTCTAAGCCTTTGTCATACTTTTCTTTCCTTTACCAGACAGAAAGACCAACAAAAAGTAAAAAAATTGTAGAGACCAAATATGTTAAAAAATGGACTCCGAATTTGCGGTGTTATTAGTTTGACTATAACCTTCTTTACCTTAAATTAAGACATAATTTACATATTGTTCCGTTTGGATGCTTTAAGCTTTTTATATGGGCGGTTCAACTTGGCATGAGATAACACCTTGAGTTCAAGTCTTGACAATCCTCTATTTATGAAATATTGAGCATATGTTTAACCTTTGATGAACAGGTTTGTTTGATCTTACAGGAAGAAGGATGGGTGGTATGCCGAGCATTCAAGAAACGAATCACAGGACAAACGAAGAGCATTGAAGGTTGGGACTCAACTTACTATTATGAAGAACCAAGTGTTGCAATATCAGTTGTGGATCCTATTGATTATATGACAAGGAAGCCCTCAAACTATCCAACCCAGAATTTCATGTACAAGCAAGAAATAGAAGCAAAAAATTTAAATATTGTACACACATCAGCTGATCATCATCAATTCGTTCAACTTCCACAGCTAGAAAGTCCCCCCTTGACAATGATGAAAAAACCAAGTCTGGTTTCCATAGTATCAGGAAATTATACCAATAAAGAAGATGAAAAGGCTAGAGTCGAATGCAATTCAAAAAAGATAACTGCAGATTGGAGAGATCTTGACAAGTTTGTTGCTTCTCAGCTGAGCCATGGAGATAAATACGAAGGTGAAGCTGTTTCGAGCTTTGAAGCTCTTAATGATGATTCAGATTTGGGATTGCTTCTATTGCAAAGTGGCAGAGAAGAAGGAGAAAACTTAAATCAACTTTTGAGTTCAACTTCAGATTCTGATATTGGAATTTGCTTGTTTAATTAATGAAGTGACTACATAGGATAAAGGTTTTCATCACTATTGTCAATTTCTATATTGAGAGATATATATACACATTCTAGTAAATAGTTTGGTTGTGAAAGATTAAAAGATCAAATTATAAACCTCTCTCTCTTTCTCTAATCACTATGAACTTAATAATCAAATATATATGTGTCTTCTTATTCTTAAAATCACTTGCATGTTATCGTATTTGTTGAGGTGAGCTTCATCTGTATTTCCTTCTTGTATGATGATAGAAAACATTCACAACCAATATTAGCAAACATTCAAGCTTAGCAAGTTAAATTACAATTGCTTAAAATTTTCCTGTAAAAATATGCAATATGGATATTTCATATAGTTAAATATTACTTTTAACTTGATCATATAACGGACAGTAGGGTTTTCGAAAGTAAAAGAACTTGTCGGTGAATCGCAAAGTCCATTACTAATGAACATTATTGGTTCCGTCCGCCACAAATTCTCATGCTCTCTTTCTTTATAAGCAATATTAGCAGTTTCTATGTATAAACATGGTCATTAGGGCCTTAGAATATGCCATTAAAAGAGTGTTTACAATAAAATAATAATTCTTATCCAATGAAATTGCAATTGAGATATATTTAGTACAGACAAAACTAGATAAAAGTGAACAATATAATTAATATATTATAGAGTTGAGTAACGTAAGAATTCAAGCTTACTAAACATGTCATTCACAAGATAATATGTACAGAAACTAAATATTAGTAAAGAAATTTGAGTTAGTAGTGAACAGAATAAGCCAATGAGGAACATGTGAAAGTTTTATTTTGGAATAAATTGATAGGCAGGGGTAAAGAATAGGAGAGTGGTGCTATTGTGGGCCAGTCAGTTGTCTGGCGTGCTCTGTGCAAATGGGGTTTGTACTAGGCATGCTTGTCTTAGGAACTCCCTGCTTGGTACCAACACTTTGACCCAAATTTGTACTAAGCATTCCAATTAGCATTAAACACATAGAAAGCAATTTAGCTTTACCTGATAAAAGTTAGATTTTTAGCAAATTTTGAAAAAAAAAACATAAAATGTGGGATTAAAAAATTGATAAAATTTGTGATTAAAAATAAATTTGAGGAAATAAGGGTCAAACATAAACTTAAATTTCTTCGTAAGAGAAAGGCTAGTACAATTTCAGACTGAAGATGTGCAAGTTGATGGATCAAACAGCGACTCAGCATTAATGAAAAGGCACCAAATTTTTTTTTTTCGCTATAGATGTGTATATATTGTTATACATTTAAATGTTTTATTAATCCTAAAATTTTATATTTTTATTATTATGTTAAGAAAAGTTAAATGTCACAATATTTATGCAAAAAAAAAAGTAAAAGAAAAATTATATTACGTTAATATTTTCTTAATTTAACATATTATTGAAAAAAAAAATTTATTTTTCTCATTTTAACTATCTTGCTTTCGGAAAAAAAAAAATTATTTTAAACTCTATTTTACCAGCCAAATCTCAAATGTCCAATCAGCTTAATTAACCAATTACCAACCCAACAAACCAATAAGCAACCCAAAATTCAAATGATCAAAGTAAAGAGTGAAAAGCTAACTCCAAATCCCTTTTAATCATTTCCTTCTTTCATACCCTTTAACCGACGAAGATCAGTCAAATAGAGAACAGAAGAAATTTATCGTAAGATTTTGTTGCCTACTCTACAATAGTACAATCTACATTGTAACATGGTTATTTTATTGGTGTCGATTGTCCACTTGTTAAGTTCTATTATGTGATTTTTTTGGTCTAGACGTGTACGTTTTTGTTGGGGATAACTTTGATTACCTTCAATTTTTTTTCCCTTTTGAGTTTTGCATCTTGGATCTATCATGTGTGAGTTGTGATAAGAAAAATAGATAAATAATGACTTTTTATTTAACATTATTGTATTTCTTATTCTTGATTCTTCTACATTTTCGTTTGATTGTTGGTACACAAGTTTTTGAAAAATCAAGATAGCTTTAATTAAGCTTATAAAGATTTTACGAGTTTAATCGCCTGAAAATTCTTTCATAACCAATCATTTCATTTATATAGTAGCTTAAGCAATTGAATCACTTGAACGAAAGTTTGATCAATTTAATTCATATGAAAACAAAATTTGATTCTATTTTATTCTGACAAGTTAAACTCATTGGATGATATTAATTTGAAAGCATGTTATGATAATCTTGACATTGTTCTAAAACGTGTAATTTTTTGCAATCTTGACGGCGAAGATCTATTTCAAAAATTAAAATTTTTGTGAAATCTTTTATCAATAGAAACAAAGACAATTTTTTTATATATTGATTTGTTTGAAAAGATTGAATTGCTTTTCAAGTACATTTATTGTTTATAAAATACTATTGACAATTTATGTTATTGTGCATGTGACAAAAGCAGTTATTCAAAATTAAAGTTATTAAAATCATATTTGCAATCAATCATGTTACAAGAACGATTGAATGACCTAGTTTTGATATCCATTGAATAAGATTTGCTGGAACACATTGATTATAAAAGTTTAGTTCGTGAGTTTGCTTCTAGAAATGCGAGAAGGAATATTTTTATATGATTTGTTGTATTTCAAGGTTTACATGTGGTGTTTGTTGTTTATTTTTATTTTTTTCAAGGTTTGTTCATATGGAATTGCACGAAGAGTTTTGTGATTTTGATGGTTCTTTGTTGATGACGTGAATTTTGATGAAGTTCGAGAGGTGTTTTTGAATTTTACTTGTACTTTTCTTATTCATGACATTTAAAAAATTAAACAAATATTTAAATTTCATATTTTTGCAATGAAATAATATTATTAGAATATATTTTTTTCTTAATATATTTTTAATTACCTGAAAGGGTAACATTTTAAAATATCACACGAGGTATCCAAAATCTCAAGGCCGATACTGTACTAACCTATATGTTGCTTAAGTGGCCACAAGATCATAAGGAAAGGATACTGATAAGTATATTTTCAGTTTTTGTATTTGGACTAAAGAGAAGAAAAAGAAAAGTTGCATAGATGTTTGTAATAATAGATTAGTGTCTTCTTGTTGAAATGAGAGCAATAATATTTTTTGATGTTGATGGTTGATGCAGTATGACTTTGGTGCCCAAGTGGGTATGAATTGTGAGTGACATTTGGATTGTCGTCTATGGTGTGGGCCGTGTGGCGAATTACCACATATAATTTGGACACATGGCATAAGTGCAAAGCTTAACACACATTGAGGCAAGTAACAGCACGGGTGAAAGGCTAGCATGGGTAGCCGGAACACGCACAATGAAAAGCCCGACTCTTAAGACTGTAGTTCATCTTAGTGGATCGTTGCGGTCTGCAACGCAATTACTGTTGTGGCAGTCAAAGTTAGGAGATTCATATATATTTCTTGTGCCTTCAATTGAGACTTTGTTCAGTGCATATGAGTGCATAGATGGCAGACTCAATTGAAAAAAATAAGAAATCATCGAACAATATACAGCTTCGGTTTCAACTCCGGGCACATTTGAACAATACTCCATTTGCTAACTGTAAGATTCGTTTGGGTATTAGAATGAACTGTTGTCGAAAATTCGACTGCCGCAATCAAAAGAACAAAGAAAATAATAGAAAATAAAAATAGAAGATGAAGCGAGGTATGCCAAGGTAAATCTCCTTAAGACAGATTTCGCCCCCCAACAACGTGCAACAGGATTATGGACGTCTGTCTCCCAAGATACAACGCTTTTCCCAAAGTCGATATTGCACAATACCTACCTTGACGGTCGAACCAAATAATGATCGTACTCGAACGAAATAAT